>PVIH01002945.1:134112-173590 GCA_004025045.1 Sigmodon hispidus
TGGTTAACTAGTGAGTGTGGAGGTGCAGGTGTCGTGGTTAACTAGTGAGTGTGGAGGTGCAGGTGTCGTGGTTAACTAGTGAGTGTGGAGGTGCAGGTGTCGTGGTTAACTAGTGAGTGTGGAGGTGCAGGTGTCGTGGTTAACTAGTGAGTGTGGAGGTGCAGGTGTCGTGGTTAACTAGTGAGTGTGGAGGTGCAGGTGTCATGGTTAACTAGTGAGTGTGGAGGTACAGGTGTCATGGGGGCTCACGTAGAAGGGAGAGGACAACTTTGGGGAGCTGGTTCTCCTTCCGCTAGGAATGGGATCCAGGGATCAAACCCAGGTCATCAGGCTTGTATTCTTTTACCCATCAAAACTGACATTGTTTAATGTTGTCAGTAAAAGTTAAAAAAAAAAAAAAAAGTCTTCACTGTTTACTGTTTCTCAATTTTAAGTTTCTTTTGTGGGGGGTGGGGAGGTTCAAGGCAAAGTTTCTATATATATAGCTTTGGCTGTCCTGAACTTGTTCCATAGACCAGGTTAGCCTCAAACTCAGAGATCTATCTGCCTCTGCCTCCCAAGTGCTAGGATTAAAGGTATATTTAAATACCTAAATTTTATTGTTTTAATATGGAAAGTTTCTTTGCTCAGGGTTTTTTTTTTTTTAAAGATTTATATATTTTATGTATATGAGTTTTTCTTCCATGTATGTAGGTGCACAGTGTGGGTGCTCCGTACTCATGGAGGTCAAACAAGGGAATCTGATTTCCTAGAACTGAAGTTAGGGATGGTTGTGAATCATGGGTTCCGGGAACCAAACCTGGGTTTTCTACAAGAGCAACATGTGCTAATACCTGCTAAGCCATCTCTATAGCCCAAAATTTGGAGTTTTATGCCTGTATACTTTAGGATAGAATTAAGAGTTAAATTAGAGTTGAATTATCAGGACAGTCATGTCTAATGGCAATGTGACTTTTAAGTGGTACTACTACTATGCTTGCCTTTCCAAATGTACTTGCACAAAACAACAAAGTATTTAGAAGCTTTGCAGAGTTGGGAAGATAACTTTGTGAGTAAAAATGCTTACTTCTCACAAATGAAGACCTGACTTCAAAGACCCAGCACATTGTAAAAAGCTACAGACAGCCACATAAGTCTCTAATACCATATTGTAGGAAGCAGATGGGTTTGTTGGCTGCTGGCCTAGCACCAGGTTCAGTGAGAGACCTTGTCTCAAGGAAATAAGGCAGAGAGCCATGACCAGAACACACCTACACACATGTACATTCCACCCCCACACATACAAAGCCTGTCAATGTTAAACAAGAAAGTGAATATAATATTTCATCTTTTATTTTCCAAGTAAAAGGTTACACTATTAAGTGAAGCTTACCTGTGTGACACTTTGAAATTAAATTATTTAATATTTGACTGATTTCAGTAATTGAAAAATAAAGATGGTGTTGCACTTGAAAAACAGACTAATTATTAGTACCCAGGAAGGTGTTGTCTCAGGTGAGGTGAGGAACAATTAGCCTGGACAAGCACTGCTGTGGACCTGCCTAACAAGTCATAAAAACAAGCCTTGAAAAAAAATCAAATTGTTTTTTCAAGCCCATTAAGTATATCCTAGAGTAAGCTAGGTGTGGTGATTCATGCCTATAATATCTGGATGAGCTCTAGGCCAGACTGGGTTACAAAATAATTCCCAGATCTGCTTGGGCTAGAATGACACTCTGACTCAAAACAATTTTAAAAATGTATATAGCAGAATAAGACTAAAAAGGTGTTATAAGAATATAAAAATTTCCAGCATCTTGGCAAAATAATGAATGTCTGGCATCCACTCAAAAATTGATAGGCATGCAGAAGACAGGAAAGTATAGTCAATAATGAAAATAAATAATCAAAGAAAATCCAAGCTGGTAACATGTTCCATTAGCAGAGAATGGCATTAATTGTTACAACTGCATTCCATATATCCAAATAGTTAAAATAAAGGAGCTGGAGAGGTGGCTCAGCCGTTGGGAGTACCTATTGCACTTGCAGAAGATCCAGATTCCCCTCCCAGCACATATCGGCTCAAAACCATTTGTAAGTCCAGTTCCAGAGAATCCAGCACCCTTTTCTGGTCTCCAGAGACACTATGTACATGGTATACAACATTCACATACATAATAAATATAAATAAATAATAAGCAGAAACTTTTGAAAGGAAGGTAGTTAGAGGAGGAGGAGGAAGAAGGAAAACCCAAATTGAATTTCTGGGTATGATTAACAACAACAGGTTACTCATTTCACAGTAAAAGCTGGAACTGGCAGCTCAGACTTGTAATCCCATTTACTCAGGAAGCTGACATAGGAAGGTCAAAAGTTCTAAGACTGAGTAATTTAATAGCATCCTGTCTCCAAAAAATTAGAGTCAGTTATGGTGTAGTGGTTCATACCTGCAATCCCAGACGTTGGAAGATAGAGGCAGAAGAAGCACAAGTTCAAGATTATTCTCCAGTATACAGTGAATTCAAGACCAACCTAGGTTACATAAGACCCACATCTCAAAAATGGAGGGAAACAAAGGTCTGGAGATAGAGCTCAATGGTAGAAGCTTATCTAGCATGCATGGAGCCCTGGGATCAATCTTTAGTACAGGTCAAGGAAGATAATGAATTTGAAGCATGTGGTGATTTGACTGAGAATGGCCCCATAGGCCTATATATTTCTACACTTGGTCCGCTGCTGGTGGGACTTGTCTGGGAAGGGAATTCCCAGTGTTCTCACCCTGCTTCATGGTTGTGGATCAAGATGTGAGCTCTCAGTTTTTCCTTTGCTTCCTCTTATGGACTCTTAAACCTCTGAAACTGTCAGCCAAACTAAATGCTTTTTTTTTTTTTTTTAAATAAGTTGCCTTGGAATGGTGATTTATCACATTTCAGTTTTACAACAGTAACAAAGAAAAGACACACTAGAAGAAACTATCTGAAAATTAAATGCAGAGAAAAAGGTTGGGAAAAGAATGAACTGTGGGAGTACTTTTAGTGACTCAAAGAGTCACTGGAATATCCAAATAACAAAAGAGCTATTTGAAAAAATAATGACCAGAATTTTCCCAAACTCGATGAAAAGTAAACACAGAGATCCACCAAGTTAATTGAACTTCAAGCAGAAGAAATATGAGGAAAAGGCATAGCATAACCCCAACAAGTGGTAATAAGAAAAGTCTTTAAAAGTAGCCTGAAAATAAAAAATACAATTCAAGGACCAAAGGTAGGGATAGAAGCTTTCTCATTTGAAACATAAGCAAGAAAACAGTGGAGTAATTAAAGGAAAAATGTAGGGACAGCAAGAGAGCTCCACCAAGCCTGACCACCTGAGTTCAATCCCCAGGATCCACATGGTGGAGGGAGAGAATCAGCTCTACAGTGATGATGTCCTCTGATCTCCACATAAGCACTGTGGCACATGGACTCACCAGAAAGGCTGAGGCAGGAAGGTCACAACTCTGAGTTCCAGGCCCAGCCTTGACTATACAAGAAGATACTGTCTCAAGAAAGATGAGTAAAAGTGTTTGCCATGCAACCCTGAAGCCTTATTTGATCCCTAGAAACCCACAGCATGTATGATCACACATCATCATCATCTTTTTTTGTGTGTATTTATCATTTATTTTTGGACAAGATCTCATCATATATACCAGGTTGACCTGGAATTTGTGGTGCCTCAAAGTTGCAATCTTCCTGCCTTAGCCTCCAAAATGCTAGGATTATAGGCACACTACCATGCCCAACTCAGAAATAAGTAAGGACCGAGCTGGGTGGTGGTAGCACATGCACTCAAGAGAAGGCAGAGGCAGGTGGACCTCCAAGTTTGAAGCCATCCTGGTCTACAGAGTGAGTTCTAAGACAGCCAAGGCTGCAAAGAGAAAATTAGCAAAAAAACAAAAACAAAAGACCTTGTGACCTATCTGACCACCATGAGTTAAAGCTCGATATACACAACCACAGAAACAGCAGAATGTATACAAACTCATAGAAGCTGAACAACTCATTACTGAGTACAAATTGGGTCAAGACAGAAAACTAAAAACTTCTTAGAATTGAATGAAATGAAAGCACAACATATCCAACCTCTGGGATACAATGAAGACCATTCTAAGAGGCAAGTTCATAGCACTAAGTGCCTACACAGAAATATACATACATGTGGAAATCTTATATCTGAAAGCACTAGAAAACAAGAAGAGATAGTACCCCAAAAGATGGGAAGAAATGATAAAACTTAAGGCTGGTATCAGTGAAATAAACACACACACACAGAGACTCAATGAAATGAGTTCATTTTTTAAGAAAATCAACAATATTAACAATCTTTAGCAAAATTAACCAAAAGATAAAGATTTAAAATAAAATAATTATAGATAAAAAGGAACACATAACATCCACAGTGGAAATTCAGAAAATCATAAGAACATACTTTAAAAATCTGTATTGCAGCCTTACATGGTGGCATGCCTTTAATCCTAGCACTTGGGAGAGAGAGGCGAGTAGATCTCTATGAGTTTGAGGCCAGCCAGTGCTACACAATGAGACCCTATCTCAAAATAACAAACAAAAATTTGTACTCCACCAAGTAAAAATCTTAAAAGAAATGGATGAATTTCTTAATATATATGAACCTGCCAATGTTAAATCAAGATCAAATAAGCAATTTTAGCAGACATATAATCCCCAGTGAAATAGAAGCAGTCCCTGCCCAAAGCAAGCCCAGGGTGAGGTAGGTTCCACACAGAATTCTGCCAGATATTCAGTTAAGAGCTAACTCCAATACTCATAAAATTATTCCATAAAATAAAAACTAAAGAAACATTTCCTAATTCTTTTTATAAGATTTAATTACCCTAATACTAAAATAACACCAAGACTCAACAAAGAAGAAAATTATAGACTAATATCCCTTACGAGCATGAATGCAAAAACTTTCAATTAAATACTTGCAAACAGGATTCAAGAACACATCAAAAACAGTATTCACCATGATCAAATTAGCTTTATTCCAGAGGTTCAGGGATGGTTCAGTATACATAAATCAATAATCATAACTGACTACATGAAAAGATTGAAAGACAAAAAATGCACAATCATTTTATGAAATGCAGAAAAGGCCTTTGACAAAATCCAACATACTTTTATGATAAAAGTCCCTGGAGAGACTAGAAATTACAAGAGACATACCTCAACACAATAAAAAGCAGTTTACAACAAGCCCATAGCCAACATCATTCTAAATGGAGAGACACAAAGTATAGCCACTAAAATCAGGAACAAGATTCTCCACTTTCCCCATACCTACTCAATACAGCACTTGAAGTCTTAGCTAGAGCATTGAGACAGCTGAAGGAGATCAAGGGGATACAAGTAGAAAAGGAAGAAGTCAAAATATCTTTATTTGCAAATAATGTGATCTCATTTTATGTATAGAAGACCCTAAACACTCAAGTAGGGATCTTCTAGAGTTTATAAACACCTTCAGCTAAGTAAAAGAATTTGAAATTAACACACACAAAAAAAGTAGCCTTTCAATATACAAATGACAGAGGGAAGACAGAGAAATAGTACCTTTCACAGTAGCCCCTATAAGTAAGGGAGAGAGAAAGGGAAAGAGAGACAGACTGACAGACAAAATACTACCTTGGGATAACTAGCCGAGCAAATGAAAGACTTGTATAGTAAAACTTTAAAATATTGTGGAAAGAAGTTGAAGACATCAGAAGATGGAAAGATTCCCATGCTCATCAACATGTAGGATTAATACTGTGAAAATGGGCATCCTACCAAAAGCATCTATAGATTCAATGCAGTCCTCACCAAAATTCCAACACAGTTCTTCACAGAAATTGCAAAACAATGTTCAACTGCACGAAATCAAGTTTTAATGAAAACCCAGAGCCAGATATTGGGGAAAAGCTGAAATATCAGAGAGAGGAAACAGACCACACTCAGTTTTCACTCAGCAGACTTCTCAGGCCGAACAGAGTAAGTGCTGTCTTCAAGGGGCCTCAGCCTGGCTGATCACTCCAACAGAATACCTCAATGTCTGCTCCTCCTGCTTTAAATATCTTCTCCGCCCAGCTATTTCACTTCCATGTTCCACTCTGCATCATAATCCTAGAGTTAGGATTAAATGTGTGAGCTACTACTGCTCGGTTGTTAGGCCTTGAACTCACAGAAATACAGAAAGATCTTTGTCTCCTGAGTGATAGAATTATGGGTGTGTGAGTTGCCACTTTCTGACCTTTATGGCTTGACTATGGGTGATTCTATTCTCGGATGTTCCAGGCTGATTTTATTAAATATAAAATATATCACCAATGGAACAGACACAAAAATCCAGGATAGTAAAAATGAACTAACAAAAACATGAATACTAAAGGAACTGCTGGCGGTATCACCACCCCAGGTCTCAAGTTGTACTGCAGAACTCTAATACTGAAAGCAACATGGTATTGACATAAAAACAGACTTGTGGAACCTGGAGTGGTGGCTCAGGTTGAAAGCACTGACTGTTCTTCCAGAGGACTTGGATTCAATTCCCAGAACCTACATGGCAGCTCACAACTATTTGTAACTCCACTGACACCCTCACACAGGCAAAACACCAGTGCACATAAAATAAAAATAAATAATAATTTAAAAAAACAAGACATGTTGACCAATGGAATATAACTGAAAACCTAGACATAGTTCTACATATCTACAGACATAGTTATTGATAAAGAAGCAAAAAAAAATATAACACACTAGAGAAAATACAGCATCTTCAACAAATGGTGCTGGTCAAGCTTGGTAGCTGCATGTACAACAATCTATTGTCCTTCACAAAACTTAACTACGAATTAATCTAAGACTTCAATATAAGACCAGATTCTCTGAATCTGATAGAAGAAAAGCAGAATGGTCTTGAACTCATTGGCACAGGAAAGGACTTTCTGAATAGGACACTAATAGTATAGATATTAAGATCAACAATTAATAAATGAGGCCTCATGAAGCTGAATAGCTTCTGCATAGCAAAAAAATGACATCATTCAAGCAAAGTGTTAGCCTGCAGAACGAGAGAGAAAATATTTACCAACTACACATCTAATAGAGTGTTAGTATCTACAACATATAAAAAAACTAAAAAAAAAAAAAAATCACAAATAACCTAATTTAAAAATGGTATATACAACTAAGCAGAAAGTTCTTAAAAGATGAAATTCAAATGGCTGAGAAACATTTTTGTTGTTATTGTTTGTTTGTTTTGTTTTTTTATGACAGGGATTCTATGTGTAGCCCTGGCTGTCTTGGAACTTTCTCTATAGACTAGGATGGCCTCAAACTCAGACATCCACTTACCTCTGCCTCCTGGGTGCTGGGAGTAAAGGTGTGTTCACCACTGCCCAGTGAAAAACTTTTTTTTTTTTTAATGTTCAACATCTTTAGCTTCAGAGAAATGGAAATTAAAACTTCTTTGATATTTCATCTCTGCTGGTCAGAATGGCCAAGATCCATTTGTAAATATTAAGAATAATAGTACATACTGGCAAGGATTTTGGGAAGGAGGAACACTTATTCACTGACGGTGTGACTGCAAACTTGGACATCCACTATGGAAACCAGTGTGGGAGTTCCACAGGAAGCTGAGAATTAATCTACCATATGATCCAGCTATATCGCTCTTTGGCATATATTCAAAGGACTCTAGAACTTTCTACAGAGTTACTTGCTCACCTATGTTCATTGCTCCTCTACTCATAATTGATAGAAATTGAAAACAGCCTACATGACCATTAACTGATGGATGAATAGTGAAAATGTGGTACATTTACATTAAGTAATATTATTCAGCTGCTAAGAAAGGTGAAGTTTGCAGGTAAATAGGCGGAGCTAGAAAAGAAATCCTCCTGAGTGAGGTAACCCAGACCTAAAGAGCAAACATGGCATGTTTGCTCTTAAATTTAGATGTTGACTTTTAAGCTTTCAATATATGTGCTTCACTCTGTGTAACCACAGAGATTAGGTGTCTAGTAATGGACTGGGGGGTGGAAGCATCTCCCAAGGAAGGGGAACCAGAGGACAGTGTTATAAAGAAATAAAGAGGAAAGGAGATTAGGAGGAGAAAATGGGGAGGGGAATGAGAGGGCAGGGTAAAGAGGAGATATGGGAAGAGAGAGCCAACATGAAAGGTCTTTTGAAAATATATATGGAAACTTATTATTGTTGAAGCTTCCTAAATATAAAAACACCTATGAAAAGTACTTAACTGAAGTCACCACTAATGTGAAGATAATATCCCAACTAGACATCTTATGCCACCAAATAAAGCTTCAGTGAAAGGAATGGATTACATCTTGGTTGAGCCATTGGCCAAAGAGGTGCTCCCATGGACACCTCCCCCGCTTCAATCCCTCATGCCCAGACATTATAGGCTATTGCCAAGGCTATTTGTTACTCTCCACAATCTGATGGTAAAGCTTGAAGCTATCACTTACACCATCAAACACGGTAAAATCAAGGTGATGTCTAAATAGAGGCTTCACCTTTACAGATTAGTATTGATAGTGCTGGAAGGTACTCTACATCTACCAAAGAATAAAAAGTAATCATCAATACCACCCAGCACACCTTTAATCCAGCACTCAGGAGGCAGAGGCAAGTGGATCTTAGTGAGTTCAAGGCCAGTCTGGTCTACAGAGCAAGTTCCAAGACCAGCCAGAGCTACACAGAGAAACCTTGTCTCAAAAAAAAAAAAAAAAAATCACCCAGCTACACACCCCCTTCAACTGGCACAATAATGGCACAAATGTTATAGGAGTGATCAACCACGTTTTGATTGGCCCACTCCACTCAATGAAATCCATACCTGACACTGCTAAAGTGGCCAAGAATCTGAGACTAGATAGGCATGAGCTCCAGGAGAAGGAATATAGCAATAACGTGACTTCTAATGGCATGTTACTATGCCCATAGATCTGTGCATTGCTCAACCCTCATTAGAGAGCTTCCTTTTTTCAGTAGATAGTGATTAACACAGAGACCTACCAGTGGACAGTGTGCAGAAGTTGAGAGACTTTGGAGCACTCAGTCCTAAGTGGGATGCCTGCCAAACCCCT
Organism: Sigmodon hispidus; assembly: GCA_004025045.1. NCBI lineage: Eukaryota > Metazoa > Chordata > Mammalia > Rodentia > Cricetidae > Sigmodon > Sigmodon hispidus. Next base: position 143,240 of record PVIH01002945.1, read on the forward strand.
CCTCTCAAGGGATCAATACAATATTCTTTTTTTTTTTTTTTTTTTTAAAAAAAAAAAAAAAAAGCTTTATTTATTTATTTGCCTTGGTGTTTGCCTGGAACTGGAACTACAGACAGTTGTTAGCTGCCATGTAGGTGCTGGGAATTGAACCCGGGTCCTCTGGAAGAGCAGACAGTGCTCTTAACCGCTGAGCCATCTCTCCAGCACCCTCTTTTTTTTTTAATTTTTTTTAAAATTTTTTTTAAACTTTATTTGTTTATTATTTATTTATTTATTTGCCTTGGTGTTTGCCTGGAACTGGAACTACAGACAGTTGTTAGCTGCCATGTGGGTGCTGGGAATCGAACCCGGGTCCTCTGGAAGAGCAGACAGTGCTCTTAACCACTGAGCCAACAATATTCTTATTAGAAGTAGGAGACTGGGGCTGGAGAGATGGCTTAGTGGTTAAGAGCACCGTCTGCTCTTCCAGAGGACCAGGGTTCGATTCCCAGCACCCACATGGCAGCTAACAACTGTCTGTAGTTCCAGTTCCAGGCAAAAACACCAAGGCAAATAAATAAAGTTTTTTTTAAAAAAAAGTGGGAGACTGTAGGTGCCAGAAGTGGCAGATGACCTCAAGAATACCCATGAGGACTGATGCACACATTAACTCACAGAGACTGTGCCAGCATGCATAGGATCTGCACAGGTCCAGCACTGAGAAAGAAGAAAGATAAATAGTTCCACCCCTCACCAAGAAGTTATTTGCAGCTGATGCCTTCTGGGAAAGGGAAAATCAGTTTTCTCCAGTGGAGTGTCACTGAGTCTATCAACCATACTCTAAGGCAGGCTGCATGCTCAAGGATAATTTAGTTAACCAACACAAAATGAACTTCATTATGTTGGGGAGGATGCTTTTTGTTTCATTTTGGTATTTTTTATCTTACTGGGTTTTTGTCTCAATTTTTTGTTTTTAGGAAGGCAGAAAGAACATGAGGTTAAAGCATGGAGAGAGACAGAGTAATTGATATGATAAAATATATTGTAAGAAAAAAATAAATAATAAAGGGGAAAAAGGATGGAAGGAGGCTGGGGGAGGTTGGAGATTCCTCAGTGTTTAAGAACACTCCTGTGGAAGACCTGAGTTCAGTTCCCAGCACTCACATTTGGTGGGTTACAGTCATCTAAAACTGGATCTTCAAGGGGCTCCAGTAACACACACACACACACACACACACACACACACACACACACACACTTAAATGTAATAAAAATAAATCTTGAAAATAAAAAGATGAAGAAGCATAAATGCTGTCTTAGGTTTTCTCTTATTGTGATAAAACACAACCAAAAGCAAGTTGAGAAGAAAGGGTTTATTTCAGCTTACAGTTCCACATCACAGCCCATCACTGAGGGAAGTCAGGGCAGGAATTCATTAGGACAGGAATCTGGAGACAGGACTGAAGCAGAAGCCATGGAGGTATGCTACTTACTGGCTTGCACAGCCTGCTTTCTTATAGAACTCAGGACCACCAGCCAAGAGATGACCCCACTCACAATAGGCTGGGCTGTCCGCCATCAATCACTAATTAACAAAGTGTACCACAGTCTTGTATAGGCCAATCTGGTGGATACATCTTCTCAACTGATTACTTCTTCCAAAATGACTCTACATTGTCAAGTTGACATAAAACCTAGCCACTAATAATAATCTAGCTTTGGTTGTTAAGCATTATGTGACTAATATCAGGCACATTTCAGAAGAAGGAATATTGCAAGATATGATGAGGGTCCTTCGTGATAACAGCAGGCAGTTAATCAAGGGTCTGTGGCAGACTTAAGCATTTATAATAATAATCTTCAGAACACACCAAGCAAAAAAGTGTAAGAACATCAGTAAGAAATAGACAGATCCACGATTATAGTTGGGGACTTCAGTGTTGCCTCTCAACAGATAAAACAGAGAGAAAATCAGCAAGCACAGCATAGACTCAAACAATACTATCAACCACCCTGACTTTATTAACACTTATACCCAGCAGCAACGGAATATACATTTTTTTACAAGCACATACACTTACCAATATTGGCCATATGGTGAGCAGTAAAACAAGTCAGAAATTCAGACAGTATGGAGCCACACTGCATTCTCATACAATAGTGAAATTAAACCAAAGCCCTAGGTCCAGAGAGACAGCTCAGAGGGTAAAGGCCCTGATTGTGCCAGCCTGGTAACCTGAGTTTGGTTCTTGAAGCTCATGAGATAAGGAAGGAGAATATAGTTTTCCAGATAGTTGTCTTCTGAACCCCACATGTGCCATGAAACATAGATCCCCCCACCCCTACATACCGCACTAAGAATTATCAATGTTTTCATTTAGCAACTCTAAATGGGAAGACCAGAAATCCTATACACTACTGGTAAGACTGCAAAAAACTCAATGTGACACTTTCTTAGTGTTAGAGACACCTACCATGTGACCTAGTCATTCTATTCTGGATGGTTGGGATATGATGTACTGGTGGCTAGATTCATAGTGCTTTACAGACATGACTGGATCACTAGTGAGCTAATTTATCAAGGGGTTTAGAACTGGGCGGGCTATTGGGAGAAGGTTGTTTCTTCCCACACCTTTTCTCTTTTCTTGCAAAGTCAATGGTTTTGCTTGGACATGTTCAACCTTCTCTCAGGCCCAAGAGTATGTGGCCAAGATTCTAAGTAAACATGGGCAGAAACCCCTAAAATAACAAACCAAAGTAAATTCTTCCTCTCGTAAGTTGTCTTAGGTATTTTCTCATAGCAATGAAAGACTAATTAATATACATTCCCAGGTGCTTACTCAAGAAAAATGAGATGCTTATACCACAACTAGTACATGAATTTATTTAGCAGCCTTGTCTGTCATAGCCAGAACCCCAAAACAACCAAATATTCATCACCAGGTTCACTGATAAACTGTGGTCCACCCATGAAATACTATTCAAAAAGCAATTCTTGACACACACAACAATATAGGTGAGTCTCAAAATAATTATGCTGTTTTATATATATAGTATGTTTGTATGATCTCATGAACTGGTCTAAATTTAGAAAATGGAAGCTAATTTATGGAGCATGTACAAACCAGTGGTTTCTGAGAGGTAGGGATGGAAGAAAGGGGGTCAGTAGGGGACACAGCTTGGGGGTGACAGACACATTTACTGTCATGGTTTTCATGTATGTATAAATATGACAAAACTGTGCCACACACTTTAAACTTGTCACAAGTGTGTTTGCTTTATTATGTTGCAGTTTTGTGGATGCTTACTACATAGCCAAGGCTGACTAGAGGCATGGTCTGCCACACCCAGCTCTTAACATCTCGGTTTTTAAATAAATTACTGTTTTCAAAAAACAAAAGGTATGCAATTGGAGGCACTGGAGGCATCTGTTGGTGGAGATGACAGAGTGGTGGCGATGGGCAATAGTCTTCAGGACAAGTGAACTTTCTCTTTACACCCAGAGAAGACCAGACAGATTGTGTTGGGCACAGAGGCACAGGCTTGTCATTCCAGCACTCAGAAGGTGGAAGCATGATGGCTGAAAGTTCAAGCCCAGCACAGGCCACATCACAAGACTCTAGGTAAATAAATGGAGAGCTGGGACCCAGTACAATGAAAAAGCACTTGCCTGGTGTGCTGCAGGGCCAGGGTCCAATGCTTAGTGCTCAGACAGACAGACAGACAGACAGATAGACAGACAGACAGATGATAGATGTGTTTTCAGCCTAGCTCTTGCCAAACCTCAGCACACTAAGAGCCTAGGTGGACTCTGATACTACAGCATGTTGCCCTGTATCTCTCATGTGGCATCCCTCTTTTTTTTTTTTTTTAAGATTTATTTATTCATTATGTATACAGTACACAGAAGAGGGCACCAGATGTCATCATAGATGGTTGTGAGCCACCATGTGGATGCTGGGAACTGAACTCAGGACCTCTGGAAGAATAGTCAGTGCTCTTAACCTCTGAGCCATCTCTCCAGCCCCCGACAGGCTCTTTTCAAACCTCTTTTTCTCCTCACATCAGCAGGACAAGGAGGATTTTATACTTAGTTCCTGCGTGGACCACAGAGATAGGAAGTGATGGGTCTGGACCACGGATAGGTTTTTATGTCTCCAACTTGGCACCCGAGCAAGGCCCCATGTTTCCTTCTCTCCTGGTCCATGTTCTCTTCACCACCAAGCAGAGTGAAGCAACCTACAGGCTTGAATGCCTCCATCGGAATGCATGCATTGAAAACCCGAAAGGTAAGAGATAAGATTCTAAGAGTGATTAGGTCAGCAGGACTCTGATCTCATGCACAGAAGTCCTTATTGCCACAATGGGGCCCTTTCTTTCATGTTCTCCAGGCCTGCGATACACACAATGACACAGCCAGAAAGCCCTCACCAGATGCAGCCATTCTGTCTGACTTCCCAGGCTTTGAGACCATGAGCTAAGTAAACTTCTGTTGTTTATAAATTACCAGGATGTGGTATTCTGTTACAGTAGCACAGACAAGACACAGCCCTCACTTCTGGAAATTTCTGTCCCTGCCCATGGAATCTCCCTGCTGGTAATCATGAGAATTCTGTGAAGGGCCAGGACCCTAGCATAGCAGCAAGGCTAACTTTGCCCACATCTCCTAAGCTGTCTCAGGATCTGGCTCCACTATTGCATCACATGCCTCCAAAAGGTAGAGAATTGAGACCATCTGCTGCCACCTGGATTTGCCTGGAAACTGCCTGGGACACCTGACTCCGGTCATCAAACATCATCATCCTAGGAGGAATCTCGAGGCATGGTGACATCTCAAGGTTTGTGGGCTGGCTTCAGGCTGGCTGTGGGCAGAGTAAAAAGGGCAGGGAAAGACCCTGAGCTCTGCTTTCATTCAGCAGTTACAGGGAGAACTCAGCTGCCTGAGCATGTGACCCGGTTATCAGTCTGCTGACCCTCCTTGTCTCCTCTGCTGGCCCATACGCCACTCTGCTTTGTCTGGGTCCAGAAAGCCCAAACTCTTGTCCTGAGTGGGTAAGGCACAGAGAAAGTTCTATAACTCCAAGCCATGTCTTTAAAGCAAGCAGGATGGGGGTGTCGGGAGGTCGGGTGGGGAGGGAGAAAGGGGAGGTTTGTACCTCTAGATGAAGCACTGAGCGCCAGGATCCAGGACAGCAAGTTCTGTTTAACAGAGAGGGACATTGGGTCCCAGGCCCAAAGAAATAGAGGACCCAGCCAGGCCCCCCAGCAAATGCAGAGCAGAGCCAGAAGCCCCACCCTCTTGTCATTGCCCTTGGTAAACAGTTGTCTAAAGCAATGGAACAGGAGGCGAAATCCTTTTCCTCACCTGACCTCTCTCCCAGGCCTGGGAGCTGATGTAATCCAGCCCTCTCCCTTCTTGGCCACTGGTCTGGTGTGTGTATGTTTTGGAATAGATGTTTTTTTTTCCCTTGGGAGGGGGATAAATGTACTGTTTGCAGTCCACTTGGAGACAGACAGGGAGGTGGGTGAGTCAGAACTGGTGGGCTCTGGGCACCTGGGTCCAGGATGAAGCCCCCAATCCCAGCCTTTACCTTAAGGGTCTGTGAGGCTGCCCTCTGTTACTGGGTCTCTCCATTGTCACGAGGCATAAAGTCTTGGCTCTACACAGAAGCCTCAGGCCACTGGCTTCCCCACTCAGGGCTTCTCTGAGTCCCTTCCCTACATGCTCTGTCTGTCTACCGATTGAGCTAAAAACTCTAATCTCCTAAATGGGGCAGTGAAGGAGACCAGACATTAGGTTTCTAGTGGAGAGTCCACCTTGAGGGATTTGGGGAAGGAAGACTTAGGTCTGTAACTCCTAATGCTAGCTAGCTAGACCCACCTGCACCCCTTACATGTGGTGTGTGACCCCAGAAAACTCTATTACTCTTCATCTCTATCCAGATCTCCTCACCCCATAAGGAAGCCTAGAGACTAGAGCTGGGGAGAGTGGGCAGTGCTGTGCCCTGTGGAAGACAGTCAGCCCCCTCAGAACCACTGTGGCCTTATGCTGTCTGTGGGAAGCCTTGTCCCCAGCCCAAGGCACACAGAAGGGCCCTGATTGCATTTGCTGTGGGGCTCCATGCAAAGCTCTGCCTGTCTTTGACTCTGACCTGCTCCCCTGAAGCCCCCAAATATATAGAGTTCAAATGCTGCCCAGACATCATGTCTCCTCTGACTCCTGAGTCTGTACCATTGAATCCATGACCCCTACACCTTGGTTTCCATGGAGACCTGCCAGTGAGCACTAAGGAGACATAAGCATGGCTGTGGTCCACCCACTCTGGGCAGATGGGGTTTTTCTACCTCTGCAGCAAGCCTGGAGCTTGGTGAGGCTGAAGTCTGTAGTATAGAAAGCCTGAGGTGGTCTGGTCATGGGTGCTGGGGCTCCTCATTGCTGGGTGAGGTGGAGCTCCCTAGACTGGGCTGTCTCCCATGAAATCTTTCTTCCACCCATTCACCCCAAAGTTGAACATTTTTCACTGTCTTTCTGTGGGACATCGTGGGCCCCCAATACCTCCTTCTTAAAAGACCTCAGTCAGTAGCAATGAACCCAACAAGTAGTTAGTCACCTAGCACAACAACCCTGAGGCTCTGCTCCTGGCTCAGTAGCTGCAGAGCCCCAGGTGGAGACAGCAGCCGTGGGTTCAGCCATGTCACCCCCAGACTCAAGGTCCAGACCCTCATAGATGGTAGGGAGTGAGGTGTGCTGACTCAGTCGCCGTCGAAGGCCAACCAGCAGGGGCTGGGGAAGTGAGGATACATCGACATTGTTTCCCAGGTCTATCCAGGCCAACACAGGGAACTTGGTAGTGTCCTTGACAGCCTCAGTGAGTTCACGGGCAGCAGCTCGGGTCAGTCGATTGCCATTGAGCAGCAGTTGGGTGAGGCGGGGCAGAGCCCAAAGGCTGGGCAGCAGCAGGTGCAGCAGCTCATCGCTCAGCTCCGTGAAGCTCAGGTCTAAGACCACCAGCTCGACGCCATGGCTACCCAGGTAGCGTGTGATGTGCTGCACATCTCGGGCAGATAGCGGGATGCCAGAAAGGTCCACAGTCTCCCCTACCAGCAGAGTGTTCTGAAGACTGCTCTTGAGGCTATGGAAGAATCCAGATGGGTGCACTGGACCAGAGCCCAGGCCCAGGCAGGACCCCACCCCCCATAAATGATTACCCACCAAGGTCAGCCTAAGCTCTCTGGCCTAGCAAAGTCTGGTTTATGTGCCACTTCTGGGGGTGGGGAGGTGGCTCAGCCTTCAAGAGTACCTGCTGCTCTTTCAGAGGAGCCAAGTTCAGTTCCTAGTACCCACATGATCACTAACAACTGTCTGTGACTGCAATTCCAGGGAATTCAACACCTCCCCCACCCCCACCCCCCACCCCCGGCCTTTCCAGGCACCAAGTGCATGCACAGTGCACATACATGCATGCAGGGAAAACACTCATACACTTAAAAAATAAAAATAGGTAAATTATTTTTAACCCATTTTTTAAGTTGGTGGCCAAAGGAATTGCTAGAATCAAGAGATTGCTAGGAATCTCTTGAACTCAGTTTCCCCTCTGGTGAAATGGGACTTGTGGTGAAGAAAACATACATACATTAATAACGTATGGACTATTGCTATTGTGTTCTTGCATCTGCAAATATTATTTATTTTCATGATAGCCCAAGGACATACAGGTGATGGCCCGTTCTACAAAGGAACCAAGAGAAAAGAAAAGGGTCCCTTGGCTGTACATCTCTAAGCGGACTATGGCTCTAAATCACAGTGCTCTGACTCCTGGGCCTACCCTTTTTCCTGTGCCCGTCTAGAAGCAGCATCCTTTAAGATAATGAAACACTTTGCCAGGAGTAGATATGGTATCATTCTGGTCCTCTCAGTGTTTGGGGCCTAGAGACGAGACAGGCCCAGCATAGTCAAGGGGGAGGAAGTGAATAATGTGGGCTAAGGGATTGCTAGGGAGGCCTCCTTGTGTTAAGTTGAAAAAGGCACTTAGGGGCTGAGGGGGCCACACTGGCACACTTTTGCTTTCTCTCCTGTTCTTTATCCATCTGCAGCCCTATTGGAAGGCAGGACTGCTCTGTGTGGGGGTCATTAAGAGCAGAGAGGGCATTGCCAGGGCCCATCTACTAAGGCAGAAAGCAGTCTCATGGGTTCTGGGTTCACCTTGGGCTGCTAGGCGTAAGAACAAAATAAGGTGGAGGATAAATAGAGTCAGGTCAACTCCCAACTGTGGTCCTAGGCCTCTGTTTCTGAGCTGAGACTGTGTCATGAGGTTCCCAAAACAGGGGACCACAAGCAGAGTAAGCCATCAAGAGGTTATGGAATTCTCTGTATCAGGAAGCCTGAAGCAGATGAACTCCCAGAGGGCGGAAGGGCAATCAGGGAGGAATGGCCTGAGGCTACTTTTCCTCTCCTAACAGGGTGTTCTTCCCTGTGAAATTCGAGGCTCAGAATCTGTGCTTATGAAGATTGATTTTTATCTTCCAGGAAGCACAGGTCCTGGAAAGGGACAGGGATGGAGGGACAGAGAAAGGCAGGAGGTGTCACTGTCCTGGAAGAAATGAAAAGCAACTCATATGGAGCGTGCAGCTTGGCTTAGGGGCATCTGCTGCGGTGGAGCAGGGAAATTGCCAGGGCTGGAACCTTAATGCTGCAAGTGAAGGCAGGGGACCAAAGAGTGAGATTTTTACACACGGTCGCTCTCAGAGAAGGTACCCTGAACGACAGACAGTGTGTCAGGGCTGCGTGACTGGGCTCTCCTTACCTGTTCTGGGTTTTCCTGTGGGGCTTTCTCTTGGAGTGAGGAGTGAGGTGGTAGATGAGTTGCCGACAGATCTTATCGGAGGACTTCCAGGGCTCATGGTCCTGGGGGAGGAGTGCATGTCATGGTGAGGATGAGCCTGAGCCCCTTCCGTTCGCCCTGGCTGTAACCTGGCACACAGCCAGGAGAGGCTGCTGGACAGGCTAGTCTGAGGCCCGCAGTGCCCGGTGGGAGGAGGCGCAGACAATGGGCCCTTGTTCTCTGTCCTCAGGCCTAAGGCCAGTAGCTCAAGCTATCAGCCGGCAGCTTGCCACCCTCAACACCCCCAGGGGACTTGCCACAAGGAGGAGGCCAGACCAGGCCCCTTGAGGGAGCCCTATTCCAGAGACGCCAGTCCCAGAGAATAGGAACCAGCCAGGTCAGCATGTTCTTCCTCTCATTCTCCAAGCTATGCTGCGCCTGTGGGGCCTGGGTCTGGGCTGACAGGGCCGGGGCTTGATTTACTGAAACGTGGTTCTCTCTTGGTCCTAATTGTATCCCCAAAGAGGCCAGGCTTGGAGCACAAAAGGTGTGCTTTCCACACAGCTGGCACTGAGCATGCTCCATTACCCAGAACATTCTTTTATACTATAAGCAGCCCCCAGAGCTTGCAACAAACACACAAATACAGTGACAGCCAGTGAGGTGGATACTGGGATGGCTGTGGACTAGCCAGCTGAGTACTAATGTGGGATCCAGAGCTGACAGAGCTACAGTGGACCCCTTTATCGCGAGTGTGTGTGTGTGTGTGTGTGTGTGTGTGTGTAGGGGGTCATTGTGTTCAAGGTTCTTGGGGACTCGTGGCTGGCCATATAGACCTACAGCCCAGTGTTGTGTCCAAGATCACAGAGGGACATCTGCAGGTGTAGTCAGAACAGGGTCCAAGGAGGTAGAAGCTGCGAGTCGCAGACTCCAGCTTAGCCTGACATAGTACTTGTCTGTGACCCAAGTAGCAATGGAAAAAATTGTGAACCCTCATCCCCAAAGGTGTCCAAGTAGGATAGAGACCAGAGGCCTCGGCCTAGGGCATCTCTTTTCTGACCCAGGAACAGGAACATTGGTCTGACAGTGGACATGTCAAGACAGGCTGTGCTCTGTGTCCCCATAGGTCTTCTGCTCAGATGGGCACCAGCACTACCAATGGGGAAACATATCTACTAGAGAGCAGAGTGGGGTTTTAGGGCTCATCAAATACTTGCTCCTGAAGCAGTTCTTGATGAGGGATAGTGTCTAGCCTAAGGCCTAAGCAAGCATGGGCACTCAAATTCCCTGGGCCTATGCTTGCTGACCTTACCTTTTTGGGGCACTGCAGGTCCCGGGCCAGGTTCACCAGCAAGTCATGGGAGATGGGGTCCACCAGGTTAAGCAAAGCCACATTCCTGTAGAGGATGTCAGTGAGGAGGTTCCCTTCAAGGCCCAGGTCCTGTGGGTGGTGGAGAAGTGATAGTTGAGTGAGCTGGGGGTCAACGCTTTCCTTCTCCCAGCCAGCCAGAAGATACACCCATGCTGGTTCACATATTTCTGCTAATCCCCTATCCCCCTGGCTTGCTGGAATCTCTCAACATATGGTGGCCATGAAGTGTCTAAAGAGAGAGAGCATAGTAAGGTCTGGGTGTGTGTGTTGTGTGATAATCAGGTTATTCAGAACAGAGGTTGGGTGTGTCGTGTCTTGCTGTGATACCTTACTCCTCTAAAAAACTTGACAGCTGATGTCCTTTTGAATCCTTTGTTTCTCTCCTATTCCTGAGGTCTCTTGAATTGTGCTACCATCTTTTTTCCTCTGGGAGGGAACTTATTCCCAGATAACAGTCCTCCAAGTAGCTCAAACTCAGCCTGCTCATTTGCTGGCCTCATGTCCCTTTTCTGAGTGCAGGAGGGGACCCCACCCTGTCCACCTCTGTAGGACTCACCTAGCACCCTTTCCCTGTATCTCCAGCTCACCAAGTGGGTCTCCATTTTCTCACTGCTGCTGCCAAGGATCAGACGTCACACTTAGTCACCTTTGCTCAGGGCTCCCAGCCTTCCACATTCATCCCTGGGCTATCAGGGCCACTCTATGACCTTTACCCGTCATTCTATGGTGAAGACTAAACACTAGAAGTTTTGCCACTGGAGATTTACAGAATGTATAGAGAGCCATGACTCAATAGACTTGGCCATCACATCCTTCCCAGCCTACCAGCCTTCTTTTCTTCAACCAGACCTAAGGGTCATGGCTCTGGCCTTCTCCAATCTACACCTATAGGCCTGATGTAAGACTGAGAAGTTTATTTGCTTTTTAGTTTTTAAGATAGCTGCAACTGGCCTGAAACTTGCTGTATCCACCAGGCTGCCTTGGAATTCAGAAAACCACCTGCCTCAGCCTCTTTTATACGGAGATGAAAGGCATGCACACATAGGGTGTTTTGCAGGATACCCAGGTAGCCTACAAGCACCTCCATGTGCCATTCTTTAATCCCTTAGCCAGAAAGGATGTGTGCACACAGGAAATCAAGCCAGGCAGCAGGAAGGCAATGGGCTGTAGTTACAGAGTTCCTTCAGGTTATGGGGCAAGATAGGGTCCTAGATATGAATCTCAGCTTCTCGGATACAAGGAAGGAAACTGCTCTCTGAGGTTGGGCCCCACCCAGATGCTTCTAGGGAAAATGCAAGTCAGCGCCTTGGGTTCCACCATCCCAGATAGTGATCTGTACTTCTAGGCAATAAGCCTGGCTGGGTGCTGCTTGGCAGTTGCTCTCCTGTTTGTATTTTCAATATGGTTCAAGTCACAGATGCCAGCTAGGGGGGAGAATTCATAAAAAAAATGAGGTTTATGAGTATGAGCAGACCCAGACAGAGCCCCAGACAGCAGCTACCTTCCACTGGCTTGCTAGTGCCTCTTAAAGTGACAATTCCATTTTCCCAGACTGCTGAGTCTACAGAGAGTCTATTGGTGGCAGAAGAGCAGGATTCTCTCTCTCTCCCTCTTCCCCCCCCCCACCATAAGTTAGTCCTGAACTTGCTATGTCACTGAGGATGACCTTGAACTTCGATCTCCTGCCTCTATCTCCCAAGAGCTGGGAATACAGGTGTGGACCACCATGCCTGGTTTATTCTGTTTTCCCTCCCTCCCTCTCTCCCTCCCTTCCTTCTCTTCCAGTCTTTCCTTTCCTTTTTTTTTTTTTTTTTTTTTTTTTTAATGGTGCAGGGACAGATAGAGCTCAGGCCCCTCAACTGCTCTAATCCTGAGCTACATCCCTAGACCTCTTCTCTCAGTTTTCTGCCTGTGTCCTGACCCATCACGTCTCTCAGTTTCTCCAGCTCTAAGCATTTACCTTCCTGGCGGGGGCAGCATCTACTGCAGGGGGTGAAGAGGCTGAATGGAAAGTAATTTGCCCAGGGGTAGTGCTGGGACAGGCATCCCTGTCTCCTAGGGCAACTCAGGACTCAGGATTTCTGGCTAGGGTACCAAATCTATCTCCCAAGAGCCCAGATGTGGCACTGTCACGTACAGATGTGGCTGTGTATTCTCCGTGGGTTCAAGGAGCTTGTTAGAATGGATGGTGTGCGCTGTGGCTTTGTCTGAGCTGTCATGATGTCTGTGTCCTGCCGCACCGCACACCATCCCGGCTTTGCCTCCCAGGACCCTTTCTTTTGAATCTGATGCTTCCTTTCTTCCTACATGATGGGGAGCTACGCTCTTCCCATTGTCCTTTAGCATGAGATGCCCTACCCTCAACCACTCCAACTCTTGAGAAGAGCCAAATGCAAGCTCTTAGCTCCAGACTGGTGGTCCCTCAACACACACACAACACACCAGACTTCAAATTCCAGTGCCCCAACATGCCAGCCTCATCTTGGCAAGCAATCCACCAGCCCCCACCTGGTCATCACTTTAATCCGCGCCCTCCATCCACGCAAGAACCTCAACATCTGCAAAAGCCACGGATCGCGCTAGGAACCCACCCATACCCCGCAGCCCCAGCTCCTCCCTGACCCCACCCCCACCCCGAAATCCCGGGCCACCCCGCTCCTTCTCTCGCCTGGCGCAGGAGGCGCAGCAGCTGCCGAGCACGCTCTGGCCGCCGCTCGCGGAGCGTGGACTGGATCTCTCGCAGCCAGCGCACCCGGCGCTCGTAGGGCGCGGGCCCGGCCCCTGCCGCTGCAGGGGCATCTGAGCCGGCCGCTGCCCTTGCCCTCCGCCCCAGCCGCGCCCCCATGGCCGCCGCGGGCGGGCGCCGAGAGAGTGGAAGGGAGGCGGGCTGTCTGCGCCCACGCCCCGCCCGGGATGCGCGGGGTGGGCAGCGCCGGGTCTACGGCTGCGCGCCCAGACACTGGCCGCCAGCGTGGAGCCCAGGATCACTCCTCTTTGGCAGAGGATTCCCTGTCGAGGGCCCCGCCCGCGAAGGACCTGGCTGGCATTAGTTATCTTCCCCGAGGGGGCCGGGGAGACGCTGAAGACAAGGTGGCATTTGGCACCTCTCAGTTATGTGGCCCCAGTACTAACTGACTGGGGAAAATAGTCCACTGACTGTACACGAAAGTGCTTGAGGCTGGTGAGGGTGCCTTAGGCAGTGCCAGCACCCGCTTTCGGGAATCATCCCTGTGAGCAAGTCTGTCTTGTCCACTCTGGATATCACTAGCCTTGGCAAATCCCAAATGACACTTCCTGCTTGGTGGGGGAGGCAGAAACAGGCCTGTCCTGCATGTGTTCCTGCCTACTTTTCCTGCTTAACAAAGAGGATGGTAGTGCGGCAGGGGGTCCCTGGTTCCTCTAAGACCAAATTAAAGCTCTGGACCTGGCTCTGGAGGGCTTTCCTCAGCAGACCCTGCTGGAATCCTGCTGCAGCCCTTTGAGGTGCCAGTTGAATTTCTCACAGTACGTAGGAGGGGGCATTTATGGCTCTACGTTGTAGCCTCCCACCCCCGCCCCTAGTTAAGAAACGTGTCCAGCCTGAGTCTGGGATGCCTGACTGGGCAAGTGTGCAAAGCCTAGTTAAAACATGAACGGGAGACCTATTCCAGAGTAGTTAGGGAGTGATGCTTGCCAGGATCCTTCCTTTGGGTCAAGCTTTGCTTGACCAGAAACTGGAGGTAGAGGCGGGAAATAGGATACCAGGCTTTGTGATGCCCTGGGACTGAGACCGTAAACCGTAAGTCGGCAGAATGGATAATTCCTTGACCACTCACTGATACCCCCTCACTACTTTTAGGCTGGTTCCTAGGCTTCCTTTTTCCCCAGCAGCCTCCGTCCCCTCCTCTGCAGCAGAATTGTCCTAGGGCCACCTTGGCACGACAGGTTTCCTCCCTGGCAAACCTGCGTGACTACCCAGCTTGCCCTCCCCTAGGGCGAAGGCTGTTGCTGAATTGACATTGTGTGAAAGCCAGAGCTTTGAGCAGCAGTCCCAGTGTCTCAGGGACTTCTCAGACCCCTTGCCCAGAGCTGGAGGCCAGGTAAGTTCTCAGCCACTCTTCTCCAGCACCCTAGGGCTGGAGACAGACCTGGATGCCTCCCAGATCCTGACCGTGCTGTTTCTGGAGGCTAAGCCAAGACTAAGTGTCATGCCTTGGAGTACGAGATGGAAGACCGTGGGAGCCAAGGGGGTGGGGTGGGGGAGAGGCTGAGCACCACTTAGAAAGGAACATGACGGGCAGTTCCTTAGCCCTGGGGCAGGTGAAGAACTGCCTCCAGTCTCTCCTCTATGACCCTCCCTAGTCCTAAAGGATTTTTTTCCAGGAAAAGAGGAAGTTAGGTATCTGGTCCCAGATCCCTGGGCGTACTTTCCTTAGCTTGCTGTCTGAGTGCTTCGGTGAATTAGCTCTTGGGCACTGTTTCTGGCTTAACCTGATTTAGACAAAAGCCCCCATAGACGGAACTTCCCCCTCAGGAGTAGGAATATCATGCCACCTCACCAATTTCCATGTATACTGAACTAAAGACTGCTGGCCCTTCTCCACGGAGTTGTCCTGGACAGCAGGGTTTGTGGCAATCTCATGGTGAAGCAGATGTAATGCTGCCGTCTCAGTCAGTCTCTAGTGGAATGATGTAGGGCATACAGGTTTGATCTGGGTCCTTCAGGGCAGCCTTGCCATCCTTACAAAGCCTGTGGGGGTATGAAAAATGTTAGGCAGTGACTATGAGAGAGGAGATACTATCAGATTGCCGGCCTTGATGGGGACATTGAGGCTCCAAGTAGGAACTGTCTGGAGATAAGTACTAGCAGCAGTTACATCTTGGTTGTTCTAAGCCCTTAACTACCCATGTGGTAACCCACTGGAGTGGTCAAAATCCAAGGTCTGACTTGCCTAGCAACTAGTGAGGAGGGTTACAGAAGTGCATGGAACTGAACCAGCCCCATCCTTGGGCTCTTCTTCCATCCACACAATGAGAAAGCCCAAACACACACACACACACACACACACACACACACACACACAGCCAACTCAAGGCTGTTATCTCAGCAAGAAAACTATATGATCCTGAGATCAGCTTCCAGGTAACCATGACAAAAGGCACAATCTTCTTTGTTTGGTTTTTGAGATAGAGCCTCACATTGCCTAGGCTGGTCTCAATTATGTTGGCTGATGATGGCCTTGAACTCTTCCTGATCTTCCTCTATCCACCTTCAAAGCCCTGGAGTTACTGACTTGAGCCTCTTGTTCAGCCACAGAATGATCTGGAAACCTTCACTGGGAGGAAGAAGGCAGATAGGTCCTCTATAAAGACAGGAATGGGCCTCTGCCTTCTGCAGGAATTGCCACGGAGGTAAAGCAGGTAACAGACAGGATTCAGATGTCCTGGCTGCTCTCTTCTGAGTGTGTAGCTATAGACAAAATAGGAAGAGATATTACTTTCCTGTGTTTGCTACAACCAGTTGCAGCAAGTTCAATGGCTTAAAACAGCCAAGTTCTGCCATTGGAAGCCCGGGATCAAAATGTTAGCAAAGCCACGCTCCCTGGAAGATGATGGGGCCAGAGCCTTTTTAGCCTCCTCTCTTGATGATTTCCCGGCCATCCTTGGGGCTGTTTGATGTATCCCTCTGACCTCGGCTTCCATCTTCCCATGGCTGTCTTCCCTGGGTAACTGCTCAGATGGCCATCTTGTGAGACCACTAATTACTGTATTTAGGGCCTTCTCTAATCCAGTATGATCTCATCTCAAACAATTATCTTGTGTAGACTCTATTTCTAAATAAGGTCACACTCCGAGCTCCCTATAGTGGGCATGAACTTGGTGGTGGAGAAAACAACACACCTCAGAAACCTCTGCAAACCTCAGTTTCCCTGTCTCTTAAAATGACAAAGGCATTAAAGGATTAGAGACCTGAGTACAGGAGCTGGCGTGGCACTGTGTTGTGTAAGGGTGCTTTTATTTATTTATTTATTTTTTAAGTAACTAATCTTCTGTAGCCACCCTCTCTTCTCCTCCTCTTCCTCCTCCTCCTCCTCCATTTGGTGCTGATGGTTGAACCCAGGGTCTTTTACATGCTTGACAACCGTTCTACCTTTGAGTGACACCTAGCCTCTCTTTATGGCTTTAGTGAGCCTGCTCATCCACCCCGCAGCTAGGAATGATGCCTGGGTGCTGTGGATGCTGCCCATACATCTATGGCAGAGAAGTAAGAATGACTGCTTGTCCGCAGAACTGGTTGCAAATAAAGGTTAAGGAGGGTGGTGTTGAGGTGGGGGTATGAGGAATGGGCCAAGGAAGTAGCCTATAAAATGTCCTGGCAGGAGCATTGAGTGCAGAAAAGGCCAGGGCAGGAACCAACAAGGCAAGAATTTCTCTGCAGGGCAAAGGGGGCCTTTGAAGGGTTTTCCAGTGGGAGAGGAAAGTGTTCCAATTTACATGTTGAACAATGTTGAAGTTCCATTAGAGAAACGGCAGCATTACAACCTATGACTGGGCGTCACCAGGTGATAGGAGTGGCCCCTAGGGGCTGGTGGAGGAGGGTGTTAGGTGTGGCTTGAAGGAGGTCACAGATAGCACCAATTGGAAGGGACCAGGGAGAGCCTCTGAGGGGCTGGACTCTAGCTTTTGTGGCTTTTTAGCAGTCTAAGGAGAGCAGCTGCTTGTCCAGGTTTAGACTTGTTGGGCATTGGGCATAGCCAGTGGCTCAGATTCGGACTCTGGAAAATGTAAGAGTTCAGCATCCAAAAGGTAAGACAAGCAGAACATCTGCCACAAAGGAAGGGAACTCTGGGAGCCTGGGTAAGCTGAGCATGGTATGTGTGTGGGAAGTGTCGGGCAGTTTAGGTACCAATAAAGTCCCAGGAAAGTGGTGGATGAACAGAAGTGCTTGGCTTGAGGTCCAGGAGATTGTGAGACAGGATTGAGTTAGCTTTCTGGTAGACTATGGCATGAGAGAGGAGAACCAGGACATGGATAGGATAGGGCTTCTCTCCCAACTCCCTGGAGATTCCAGACATCACAGAAAATTACCAGGTGATACAATAAATACCTCCTGAGCAGGGAGGGTAGGGCAACCAGGAAAGGGGCACTTTGTGCCTTGCCTCTGAAATTTTCATCAAGCAGAGCAGATCTGAGTGCTGGAGCCGGGTCCACACATGGCTTTGGAGAGCCCCTGGGGTCTCCTGAAGTCTGTCTCATTGGTTCTTCAAATTTCCTGTCCTCTCTGGAAAGGAAACTGAGGTCAGAAAGGGAAAGGTTTCCCAGGTCCCCATACGAGCTCTCAGTAAGGTCAGATTCAAAACGGGACTATAGAACAAACACACATGTCTCTGTGATTCTACCCTTGGACTTGACCCACCAGGTGCCAGGCTGACCCTGCTGCTGAATATTTCCAAGCATTGATAAGCTGAAGATTCTGGAGAATCACACACGTGACTCAGGTTTCACTTACATCAAAGGTGAGTGCTAGATGGTACCAGGCTTGGGGAGCTCTGTCCTTGCTGTGGTCAGTTAGGACTTGACCCCTCAACATCACTGCATGACACTAGCCCATTTAAGGACTCTTCCATCTAGCCAGTGGGGTCTGTGTGGTTCTGAGAGGTTATAGCCAAGTAGCCATGGGGCATGGGTGTCCCTTGTCTCGCTGATCTGTACTCTCAGATGATTAGAAGGGTCTGAGACCAGACCCTTCCAAAATGAGCTGACTCTTGTAGCTTGTAGAAAGCATCCCACGAGACAGGTTGGGGCTTGACTCAGGAGAGAACTTGCCAACTACTTTTAGAGATGATGAGCTAGCTCCCCAATGGGGCAGATGTGCAAGCTGACATTTCTAGGGTGCTGTGAAATCAGAACAAACTTGGAGATTCTGTGATCCTAAAGTTGATTAAGATCTTATGATGTTTGAGATCTGAAGTCAGTTTCATCCTTTCAGTTTACAAAGAAGGGCATACAGTGTCCCAGATGATATCAGACTCCTTGGCTTCCAGGATGATTCTGTCCCTGGAGTTCTAGAGTGTGGCAAAAGTACTGCTTACATCTGGATCCACCCATTTTGCTTACTCACTCAGTCTGCAGATTAGAATATTGACCTTAGTAATAACCCTTACCCACAAGGGGCTCACGACCTGCCCAGAGTGTCCTGGCATTCAGGTGTGGTCAGCCTTCTGGACCTGACAGTGTCATGGGGCGTGGTTGGAAGCTGCAATGAGATGCCAGTTTCAGGAAGTGGTTGGCAAAACCTTTCGTTGATGGATTTCTGTCTTGCTGAATGGCTGTGGGCAGAATCCCTCACCCGCCACTGAACTGCAATCCAGCATTGTTTTCCTGTACTAACAACACAGGTCTTTCTTTACCAGAACCTAGTTTTCTTAGATGGGATAAGGGAAGAGAATTCTTTTGAAACAGGAAGTACCTTGGGGGCCACTGTGCACCCATTTCTCTAGACTATTCTCTGGAGAGGGGAGCTCTCCTGCGTAATTCCTGAGCCTCCCCTGGATATGTTCCTAAGTCTCCTGGCTGGTCAAGGCACCTGAGGCATAGACTGATGGTACCAGCACAGAAGGAAGGTGGAAGACTCTGGGATGGTGGTGTGGCAGCCTCAGGCCATCTGTCATGCAAAAGCTCCTGTGGCATAAGCACACAAAGAGCCCAGGTCAACTAGCCCTCACCAGTGACCCTACCACACTCCCTTCTCATGGCTGCCTTCTGGCCCAGTTAGCTCCCCAGAATAGCCAAGGAGTAAAGAGGCACCCACAAGGGTCTTAATGAGCAAGCCAAGGTTAATGGGTTACCCAGCATGGTGACATATTCACCAACCTCCCAGGGTTCTCAAAGTCCAGACTGGCCTGGCTTTCAAGGTCTAGGCGTGTAGGCTTGGCTGCTCGAGCCCCCCCCCCCTTCCAGCTTTGACACCTTTAAAGTTCAGTGTGAGGATAAGGGAGGTCAAGAGGTGGCCACACTCTCCACTGGGTGCTTTTGCTGGAAGACTCTAGGTCCAGCCTCCAGACTCACAGTTTTCCTCCTGCTTCAACCCAGTCTCAGCCCTAACCCTGACCCTTTCCTGGTGCTCCACCCTTCTATCTGACCCTCCTAAGCCCTGGCCTCCTATCTGGCTAAAAACACTGTTTGGTTTGGTTTTTAATTTTATTTTCTGTGTATGGAGTTTTGCTTGCCTGGTGCCCCTGGAGACCAGAATAGAGAGTCAGATCCTCTGCAACTAGAGTGTTGTGAGCCACCATGTGGGTGGTGGTGGGAATCGAACCTGAGTCCTCTGGAAGAGCAGTCAGTGTCTTCTCCATGGAACTATTTCTCCATCCCTGGGGCTTTCTGTTTGTCTGTTTGCCTTCTCTTTTAAATGTATTTCATTTTATTATTTTGGAGCTGGAGAGATACTTCAGTATTTAAGGGCACATACTGTTCTTGCAGAGGATTCTAATTCGGTTCCCAGCACCCACCACAAGCAGCTCACAACTGCCAGTAACTCCAGCTTCAGGGGACCTGACACCCCTCATACACAGACATATACATGTATACATAAATAATAATTAAAGCACTTTCAGTTTTATTATTTTATGTGTGTATGGATTTTGCCAACATGTATGTCACATACCTGACCATATACATGCAAGTGCCCCAGGAAGTAAAATAGGGCATCAGATTCCCTTGGAACTGGAGTTAGAGATGGCTGTGAGCCTCCATGTTGGTGCTAGGAATCAAACCTGGGTCTTCAGAACAAAGGGTAGTCAGAGCTTTTAACTGCTGAGTTGTCTTTTCAGCCCCAACATTTATTTTGTGTGTGTGTGTGTGTGTGTGTGTGTGTGTGTGTGTGTGTGTGTGTGTGTGTGTGTGTGCGCGCGCGCGCGCACACATACATGTGCTACAGAGTGTGTTCGGAAATCGAGGACATTCTGTCCTTGGTTTTGGTTCCTGGAACTGCGGTTATCAAGCTCAGCAGGAAGCATGGTTACCTACTGATCCACTATGTAGACCCAGAGAGCATTGTGTTATTTCCAAGCCTGTTGAAGGCTTAGGAGAAGGGTTCAGGGGAACTAGGAATAGATGGGGTGTGTGTGTGTGTGTGTGTGTGTGTGTGTGTGTGTGTGTGTGTGTGTGTGTGTGTATGAACATAAACTCAGGGCCATGATAATGGAAGAAAATCTGACAGGCTACACACCGTGAGATCCCAGGGTGTAGAGGCTTGCGGATTTTCCCTCTCTGCTGAAAACGGACCCTGCCAACTTGCCACTCCCCCAAGCCAGATTGCCTTTATCTGGAAAATTGAGGGATTAGGAAAGACCCTTGGGTCGTGGGACTTCCTTCCTTTGGTTAACTAGAGTTTAACCAAAATTCTTGGAGCCGAAGCCCCTCCCCCACCCCATGGCCCAGATAGTTCAGAGGGCCAGCCTCCTTCTGGAAAGGCTCCTTAGACCTTGCAGGGCCTCAGAGGGTTTCAGCCATAACTTCTACTAGGTTGGGGTGTCTGGCTGCACCCTAGCTCTATGTGACCCCTACCACCGTCATCTCTCCTCTTTTTGAGGTGCAGCTTCTATAAGTGCTACCTGCTCCCCCCTCCCCCGCCCCTGGTTCAGGTTTCTCATTGGGAACTTCCCGGGCTCTGTTCCCTCTACTGTTCCCCTACTGTTCCATTTCATATGACACCATGAACCTGGAATCGTTCCTGTACCTTTAAAGCCTCCTCCCATCCCAGGCCACCGGGGTTGGGCGGGGGAGGGAGGAGCTGGGTCACAGCTGGGGATGGGGATTTAGTCTTCCGCTGGAGTGCAACCCGGAGTGAACGTGAGCCCAGCATGTGTCTGTATGTGCACTAGCTGCTGTGTGACCCCAAAGCTCTCCTCACCCTCTCTGAGCTTCTGGACATCGTAGGTGGGGCAAAATAGACTTGGAGACTCCGGAGAATGTGTGAACACCTGGTTCTGTCTCTCGCCTCTGCCATGCCACTCTAGGGGTTCTCGCGATCCTCTGTGCTTCCCTAAACCACGCGTGCAGCAGAAGTGCGCGACGCTTCTGGATAAGGGCGGGAGGGCTCAGGGTCCTGTGTCCTGGGTGCACACAGGTAGGCAGAGCCCTATTTCTTATCTCACAGCTGGGCTTTAGGGAGCCTGCTGAGGCTTTCCAATCCCTTTTCTGTAGGTGTAGGGTGGGTGGTAAGGGTTTGGAGTGGAGTCACAGACTCTTCAGAAGAAACCTTTAGATTTGAGATTAAGAGTGAAGCAGCTGGGACCCAAAAGATCTGATAGCCGTGGCAGGAGTCATGGTCAGTGTTCCAGAGACACTGTGCCCTCCAGCCATGCCTGACCCTCTCAGAGCTTGGGCTGGGGGCGGGGCAGAGACCATAGTGCAATGAGTCATTTATCCAGCTCCGGGAGGCTGTGTCACCTCCAGGTCTGTGCCTAAGCGTTTTAAACTCATTTCCATCAGGTTCCCAGCAAGGAATGCCTTTCAAGTCATTGGAGGGGTATAGAACTGTATGTAAGGGGAGTGTGTGTATGTGAGTGTGTAGGGTTATAGGTTTGTGTGTAAGGGGGGTATAAATGTGTGTGTAAGGCTATAGGTGTGTATGTAAAGGGGTATAGGTATATATATAAGGGGATTATAGATGTGTTTTCTGCTCCTCTGCTGTCCACACTAGTTTAGGGGGCAAACTTAAGGCAGATTCCAATTTCAAGTCTGGGAAAAGTAAGTGTCCTTACTTACAAGCAGGGCTGGAGGGCCAAAGAGATCTATGTTCTTCTAAGCATATGGATGGATGTGTAGTCTGCAGACCTCAAGGGACAGCTGATCTCCAGCAAATTGCTTTTGCCCAAACTTCAGTTTCTTTTCTTTCTTTTTGAGATGCCTCACGATGTAGCTCTGGCTGACCTTGAATTCGTAGACATCAGTCTGACCCTGCCCCCCAGGGCTGAGGTTAAAGGTGTGTGCCACCATGCCTAGGCTTAAACTTCATTTCTTGCTGGTAGGTGTGTTTGGACTGTGTTCAGTTTTACTCCTGGGGCCCGAGCCTTCATCACAGCCCACAGACTCAAGTGGATCTGCTGCAGGATTCACAAAGACATTTCCGTCTGGCTGTTGGTCTTTCTTGAGCCTGATTCTCTTCTGCATCTTGGGAACCTACTTTACTCAGCCCAGATTCAGCGTGAGGTGTATGTGTATGTGTGTTGTGTGTGCTTATGTGTGATGTATGTGTGTGTGCAGTATGTGTGTGTATTATGTGTGTATGTATGCATAGTATGTGTATGTGGTATGTGTGTAGTACAGTATATATATATGTGTGTGTGTACAGTATACAGTATGTGTGGTTTGGGGGTGTCTGGAGGGTACCACTGCAGCATGACAACAGTCAGCATCTCTAGGTATATGAGGCTTGTCTACTGATGGAGATGGGAAGTCTACCACACTGTGCACTGGCGTCAGTGAAGACCAGGAGGGAATAGGAGGCAGACCCACAAATGTGTCTAGTTGGAACTTCATCGGTGAGCTAGTCAGGGACATGCATCAGTTTGGGGACAGGAACCAGGTGTGACTTTAGGACAGGTCTGGTCTTCTCTGGGTCTTGCTTTTCTATGCTAACCCTGTCACTGACTGGGCCTATGGGGCTAATGTTCCTTCATTGGTGGTTGAACCGGTCTGGACCTGGACGCTGAAGCCCTAGGCCCTGTTCCAAGAATGCACCTCTGTCACTGACCAGTACACCGAGGCCTCTTAGATCTGTGCTATGGTCTAGTGCCAGGGGGTGCCACTACTTCACTGCCTCAGGAACATTCCAAGAACATCATGTCTGTCTCTAAAGTCACAGAAGAACTTAGCAGGGGCTTTCTGGAAGGGCTCACCAGTGGCCTCTGCCCTTTGGAGGGAACAGAATCTGAGAAAGGGGAGCCCCTTTCCCAGGCCCTTAGCACCTCCCACCTCCCCGCCCAGGGCCCTCCTGGGGCTGCATGAACTTTAGTCACCTGGAGACAAGTCTAATCTCTGTGCTGCGCCTCCTTACTGCTGTGACGTCAAATTGACCATCCTCCCAGTCTGCCCGGACCTCTTGCAGAGGACTCCCTATTCCACCCCATTCAGAAGCCTCCAGCTGCCCTGCTGGGATGCTGGGCACCCCTTAGCTGACCTCTTGCCCCTCTGGGATTAGGTAAGCACATGGATCCTTGACTATGATAGCCCTTACCCACCTCTGCCCAGAGGAGATGCTCAACCTCAGATCCTGATACCAAGTCAGGGTTAGGAGCACTGAGCTGCTCTGCAAAGGGGACAGGCATGACTCTGACTGCTTGGGGTGGGGGTGGGGGATCAGTTTTATGGCCAGAACTTCCTAGGTGGATCCATTTACCTCTTCCTCCCCATTCCAGAACTGTCTTCTGAGAAAGAGGGGGTTCTTCCCTGACTCCCCACTGCCTCCAGGACCTCTGAGAAACCACGGAGTTACAGAGAGGGAGGGTTCTGGGTTCGGGTTAAGGAGCAGTGCCTCAGTTTCCCTTCCGGCACTGTTTGGGTGGAGCGAGGGCTTCTGGCTTTACATATTCTTTTAGTGAATCTTTGAGAAAACTTGGGGTGGAAGGGTGGGAAATGGAAACCCAGGCTTCCAGCAGGGTGTCTTCCGCTTCACTGGAACAGCTGCTCACAGGAGGCAGGGCCAGTCAGCCCTCCCTGTTACAAGCTGTCCCATGAGGAAGGGACAGGGGTCAGGTGTCAAGGCTGCCCACTTCCTTCCCCAGGCTCTTTGGAAGAGGGAATCCTGATGGGTGCCCTGATAGGGTTGTTAGGTGGACAGAGATGAGTGGACAAGGAAGGTTGGAACATGTAATGTGGGAGTCACAGATAGCTCACCTCAGGGCTTGAGACTACTTTTAATTTACAGTCCCAAACCTGGGAGAAATAAAGCCCAAGATAGCCCGGTTGGAATGGAGCTGCATGAGGCCACAGAGTGGTGCACTGGCCATACCCATTCCTACCCTACTGCATAGACGGGAATGTTCTATACCAGCAATAAATGATACTACATATTGCTGGCCTGGTTCCTAAGACCCCTTGAAGCCCCCAATATAATTTTCTCACCAGCAATCCTAGACCTTGACCTAGGCTCACCCCAGGGTCCAGGGTATGTGTCCAGAAGGCTGTCAGGTCTAAAGAAGGGTATAGACAGAGTCTTAAAAATAAGGACAGGGCCTGGTTGCCACGGTGGACAGAAGGAAGCCTTCAGCTGCCTTTTGAGGGCCAAGCTGGCCAGACGAATTAGAAATAAGACTGTGGCTTTAGGTCAAATCTATGCCTGGATTTAAACAGGAAGAGCTACTAGGGTTACTACTGAGGACACAAGGTGGTGTCCCCTCAGCCCTGGGACTCAGTTTTCCCCTCTGCCTCAAGAGTTGCAAATCCACTTTGCCACATGAGATGAGAGCCACCAAATCCTCTTACGTCACCCACCACCAGAACAGGGACCATTATGGAGTTGGAAATTTTCTCCTCTGGTGTGGGGAAGGGTCATTCCTAGACCATGGGATACCCTGCCTGGCCTGAACCTAGTGCCCTGACCAAGGACAGAGAGAACCAGAGTGTAAGGCAGCCCAGAACTTCATGAAAAGGCTCTCCAGTGCATGCCACCCTTGGAGGAAATGGATTCTGGGAGAAGGGCACCCCATACCTTTGTAAATACATTCCTCCCTCTTGTTAGGTTATATCCTTCCCCCTAGCCTCAGAGAAGCTTTC
Organism: Sigmodon hispidus; assembly: GCA_004025045.1. Taxonomy (NCBI): domain Eukaryota; kingdom Metazoa; phylum Chordata; class Mammalia; order Rodentia; family Cricetidae; genus Sigmodon; species Sigmodon hispidus. The sequence continues at coordinate 168,173 of PVIH01002945.1, forward strand.
CTTTTCTGTGTGGTCTGGAAGGAAATCCTCAGGGGAAATAGGTAGGAGGCACAAGGTTTTTTGTTTGTTTGTTTACTTTATTTTCTGTGTATGAGTGTTTTGCTTACATGTTTACCTGGTGCCTACAGAGACCAAAAGAGGGCATCAGATCTGTGAGCTGCCATGTGAGTGTTGGAAATTCAACCCATGTCCTCAGGAAGAGCAGTCAGTGAGTGCTCCTTAAGCAATGAGCCATCTCTCCAGCTCCCCAAACTCCCCTCCTTTTTGAGCCAGTATCTCATACTGTAGCACAGGCTAGCCTAGAACTCTCTAGGTAGCCTAAGCTAGGCTCAGATCCATGGCAATTCTTCTGCTTCAACTGCCTGAGAGCCAGCATCCCAGATGTTAGCCACCATGCCCAGTTAGTTCAACACTTCACACATTCTCTTAACCTCTGAGCCATCTCTCCAGCCCCACTTCACACATTCTCATCCAAGTTATTCAAAAACACCCCTGTAAGTAGTGGAGCGGTGCACAACCGGTGAATACCAACTCCAGTCTTAGGAAGGGCCTGGACCTTTGTTCACATACTGCTCTTACTTCCAAATCCTGGGCTTACACATGAATGCCCGAGGCTCCTCCCTGCCCTGTTCTGTGACCCCTTCTCCAGGCAGTGCTTGAGAGAAGTCATGCATACATGCTAAGCGGCTGGCAGCCTCTTTGGCTCCAGAATTCAATGGGAGGCAGAGATCAGCTAGAGGCAGAGGGAGATATCCAGGAGGTCCTGGGCTCCCTACAGGTATAACTTTGTGACTTTCAGGAGTTTAAGGAGGTGGCCTGCTCCAGGAGTTTCAGGGAAGACTGACTAAGTTTCTGCAGAGTGTGGGGGACTTCCTGTCCATATAGCTGTCTTTCAGGAGCCATCTCCCCAGAAAAGGTGTGGAGTTCCTACTGGACGGTAAGTCCTGACCTGTGTAGCTAGTCTACTTATTCCAGGGGACTATTGGGTCTCCTAAGAAGGCATGATAGATGTCCAACCCCAAGCTGCTCTAAGGGGTCATAGACAGGGCCAAGATCTTGCCTAGGGTAGGGGACACAGAAGGAATGTGGTGAATCCTCTTTCCTGAAGTTTATCTCAGGGCAATAGCATCTTGGCTTCTGTAGGCTGGTGCTCAGGGCATGAGGAGTCCGAAGGGTCTCCTTGGGAGGCTCTGTGCTGGGACTGGATGAGCCCTGAAGATAAACAGGATCTGCAGTGGCAGAGGTGGGATCCAGAGCTTCCGGCAGAAGGAAGGCCTGGTCAAAGGTCTGGGGGCTGGACAGCCCACACATGTTCTAGGAGGCTAAAAGGAGGTACAGGGCTGAGTCCAGCCCTGATGTTTGACTTTAGACTGTGCCCTCTGGGGGATGGTCCGAGAGTTCCCAAGGCTGATCCTGACCCTATTCCTTCGCACTGGGCAGTAGAGCCATGAAGAATCGGTTTGTGTTGCTGGGCCTGGCGGCAGTGGTTTTGGTATTTGTCATCATCAGCCTCTGCATCTGGCTGCCCTACACTTCTAGGAAGCCTGACCATGTGTACTCCAGGGCAGCTGTGGCCACGGATGCCAAGCGCTGCTCAGAGATTGGAAGGTAAGGAGGTCTGCTGGCTGTAGACACACTGAGGACAGCAGCTAGTGAGCGTGGGCAGGACTCGGGTTCCCCATCTGTAAACTGGACAAAGAGTGTCTGGTGGACAGAGAGTGTCTTTCCTTTCCTTGAACTCTCTTGGTAGCTTCTGTCTAGGAAGAAGGAACAGTAACTCTGAGCAAAGGGTATGAATTTTCCCACAAGTAACTAGGGTCCCTCTTTGCAGTATTGGCTCTGAAAAATACTGCAATTCCATTCACATGTTAGATTTTAGTTAAATGTGTATGGGTATTCTGCTTGAATGTGTTTATGTAACTTGCGTGCCTGATGCCCTCATACACCAGAAGAGAGCATTGGATCACTTAGAACTGGGGATTACAGACAGTTGTGAGCTGAGATATAGGGCCTGGGGGTTGAGAACTGAGCAGCTACTGAACCATCTCTCTAGCCTCCACCCATTTTAGGTTTTTATGAAAAAAAAGTAAAAATGAGTTCCCATTTAGAGATATAACCAGAAAAAAAAGTTATTAGGTTAAAAAAAGAAAAGCCGCCCCCTCACAATTAAATCATGCATATCTGTTTGCTTGGCAAAGAAAAAAATAGATCTTTAAAAACCGGAAACTTAGTTAGGCACGGCGGCACGGCACATGCCTTTAATCTCAGCACTCGTGAGGCAGAGGCAGGTGGATCTCTGCAAGTCTGAGGCCAGCCTGGCTTATACAGTGAGTTCTAGAGCTACATAGTGAGAGCCTGTCTCAAAAACATCAAACTGTGGGCCTAGAGAGATGGTTCAATGATTCAGAGTGTGTGCTGCTCTTTCAAAGAACCCGGGACCAGTTCCCCCGTGTCAGGCAGCTCACAAGGGACTGTAACTTCAATCCAAGGATTGGATGCTCTCCTCTGACCTGCATTTACACACACACACACACACACACACACACACACACACACTGTAAGATTTTTTTTAAAAAAGCCAATTCAAATAAAAAATTTCACCTGTCATCTTAGCCCTTGGGATAAAACCCTGTCTCAATAGACTAAAGCAGGTGAACAAGCAAAAAAGAGAAAAACCTGGCCCAGCTGATCACTGCAGCTCAGCTCATCTCTCCGCTCAGGAGACTGAGGATTGAGGCCAGCTTGGGCTCCTATAGCGAATGTGGTGCAGCATGAGATTCCATCTGGAACCAGAAAGAACTAGCATAGGCTCCCTCTTCTTTTGTCTGCCTTTGGGCAGGGTGATGGGGGGGGTTGCAGGGAAGTCCTGAAAGACTGGGACATCCTCAGACTGTCACCTTCCTATGTGCTGCCTCTAGGGACATGCTGCAGGAAGGTGGCTCCGTGGTGGATGCAGCCATTGCAAGCCTTCTGTGTATGGGACTCATGAATGCCCACAGTATGGGCATCGGGGGCGGCCTGTTCTTCACCATCTACAACAGCACCACACGTGAGTGCCCAGGGTGAGGAGAGTGAGTAACCCAGTCCATCCCTCTCACGGCAGAGTGACCTGGACTAGTGTTGGGTGACCTCTGGGCTCCCTTGACAGGAGGGATTGGGGATAACCCTGCCTAACAACATGTTTCTTTTTATAGGGAGAGCTGAGGTTATCAATGCCCGTGAGGTGGCTCCCAGGCTGGCCAGCATCAACATGTTCAACAGCTCCAAAGACTCACAAGAAGGTAAGCTGTCATGGGTCTCAGGTATGGACACTTATTCACAGGACACACACATCTGGGTGAGGCCTGGGGACACTGCTGGCACCCATGACACCTATAATGAATGGTTAATCACCATTTGGGGATGGGGTGGGTTCTTTTATTTATCCTCAGCCCTCTACTGGGCTACCTGTGTATGCATGTAGGATAATCACAGCAGACTCTTGGTGTCCACAGAGGACCTGGGTTTGATTTCTAGCACCCACATGGAGGCTTGCAATACATACATATATGTATGTGTTTATACACATAAAAATAAATATCTTTGTAAAAACCAGTTACTTCTATAATGAGCACACAGACTTTATTCCTTATCAACACTCCCTAAATGGTTAAGTGGGCAGCTAGTTACATAGCCTTTACAGAGCATTAACGACTGTGAGTAATCTCCAGACAATTAAATACACAGGAAGGTGCTTCACATAAGGGATGTGGGCATCCATGTATTTTGATATTCTCGAGGGCTTCTGATACTGAGAGACTACTCACACTTCCCAGGGTTCACTGGGATGGATGGCCACTTACCCAGTCCCAATGGTTTTTGCTTACATGGCTCTAATATTCTCCCTATACTCGTGGGGCTGTAGAGAAGACTCCAGGTTTATTCCTGTCCTACAGGTGGGCTGGTAAGACCCAACAAGGTCATGCAAACCAGCCATTACACAACCGTGTCAGTCCTGTGTTTTTTTTTTTTTTTTTAAAAACTTTATTTATTTATTATTTCTTTATTTATTTGCCTTGGTGTTTGCCTGGAACTGGAACTACAGACAGTTGTTAGCTGCCATGTGGGTGCTGGGAATCGAACCCGGGTCCTCTGGAAGAGCAGACGGTGCTCTTAACCGCTGAGCCATCTTTCAAGCCCCCGTGTTTTTTTTTTTAAAACTTTATTTATTTATTTATTTATTTGCCTTGGTGTTTGCCTGGAACTGGAACTACAGACAGTTGTTAGCTGCCATGTGGGTGCTGGGAATCAAACCAGGGTCCTCTGAAGCAGACAATTCATTCAATTATTTGTTTGTCCATTTGTGAAAACAGCTCTCTTGAGTATAAGTGGAATCTCTCTTTTATACTAGGCTTTAAATGGGGGAGAGACTCTAAGCTCTCCAGGGAGGTGACTGGAAGCCAGTGTTCCCCTTGGAACCACTACTCAGAATAAGAAGGTGGAGGACCTGGGGCAGGTGCGCCACCCAGGAAGAAGATTCTTGGGCCCTCCACATGGCCTCTTTATTCCCTCCCCTCACAACTATCTTTGACTTCACAGTTATTGAAAAATTTAGGATGTATAACAAGGAAATATCTTCAGTATGAGAATGCTTATGGATGCTTAGAGCTCACTGTCTAACCAGGGTCATTGAAGCCTCTTACAGCACTGGGTACTATTCCCAAAGCCTGGTTACAAAATAGACCATCGATGCTACTCAGCCAGTTCAAGAGCCCTTCCAGGGGGCAAGGAGAATTGAGCACATGGTGAAGAGGGCAAAGGGAAGAGTCTCAGGGCAGGAGACATCTGGGCAACAACTCAGAGGTGTGTGTGTGTGTGGGGGGGAGTAGTCAGGTTAGTGTCTCAGGGAAGGTGAGAAAGGTGGAGTGATCCAGGAGGAGGGATGAATATTAAGCCTTGCAGAGACCCGGGGAGGTTTCCAGAAGGTAGCCTGAGAGGATCGAGTAGCGTCAGGGGGAATATGGTATAAGTGGCTTGGGACCTTACAGGCTACCGTGAAGCTACTGAGCAGAGGAGAATACAGGTAATGATGGCTAATAGAACCCCTAAAGCCCCAGGAACCCTAAAACCCTGTATAAGGTGCAGGAAACCAGTGAGGACATATTAGGAAGTTACCCCAATAATCCAGGGTAGTTTTGTCAAGGCTAAAAAACACACTAATAAAGTCAAGGTCTGTCAACTCTTTGGGTGACATGTGATTACAGAAAACCCGAGTGATCCCCTATGGTCCTTGGTCTGTGCCTGGATGGATAGAATAGCTCTAAGGGAAACAGACAAGGATGTTGGAGAGTGGGTTTCAATAGTTGTTTTGGGCAGGCTTCCTGTGGGTAGGTGGATGCTGGGATCTGCTGATGAGGAAAATGGTCCAGGAAGGAGGAT
>PVIH01002946.1:0-52736 GCA_004025045.1 Sigmodon hispidus
CTTACCCAGATGTAAGGAGAACTTACGGTAGTGCAGCAGCAATGGTGCTTGAACCGGGGTGGTGAGTAAGCCCCCACAAATCCTACCAGCCGTGCACTCTCAGAGCTGAGTCTCAGTAGCTCTTCCGCACGCAGATTCCCTCCTGGCTGCTGTGCCGAATACGGTGTAGGTGGGCGCCGAATCCGGCGGGGGTCCGCTGGGCGCGGGCGCGGAATTCAGGGGGTTCGGGGAATTTGCCCCGCGTTGGGCCGCCAAATGTCGCGGAATAAACCCGCCACCAATTTCTATGTTTCAAATAAGATTTATTTTGTTATAATTACAAGCAAAAAAGCCAGCCACAACAATACGGAGCCGCCGCCGCGCACCTCAGCCGGAAGCCCGTCCCCGCGCTTCCGCTGCTGCCGCGCGCTCCAGCGCGCGTGGGCGCGCACTGTAAACAACGCCTCCGGGATACACGCTACAGGCCCTTCTCCCCCCACAGACTGACACTCACTGTAGTCAGCCACACGTGCACAAGCATCCATGAGGCCTGTTCGGCTATGCCCTAGCTTGCTAGTTCTCAGGAGAAAACCACTTTAGCAGTGAGGTACCAAAGGAGAGGTTCTTAATCTGTGGGTCACGACCCCATTGGGTCAAACAACCTTTTTACAGGGGACATATGTCAGATATCCTGCATATCAGGTGTTTACATTGTGATTCATAACCGTAGCAAAATTACAGTTGTGAAGTAGCAATGAAATACTTTTATGGTTGGAGGTCACCACATGAGGAACTGTATAAAAAAATGAGTCACAGCATTAGGAAGGTTGAGAAGCCCTGGCCTAGAGTCTCAGCTCTCAAGAAATGCACCAGCAAGAGGAATCTCCAAATACCAAATGGTAGAAACTTACACCCCATTCCTTGTGCCCACCAATTTAAGGAGTGACGCCGCTGTCACAGAGTCTGTGTTCTGGCACTTTCCTCCCAGCCTTATTGGCTGCTGCCGTGGCCTGCAGTCACCTTGGGCACCACCAGCTCCAGCTGCTGTCACATGCCTCTCTTCAGCTTACCAGCCCCATTGACTGGATGGTGGGTGGGTAAATTCTGAGCAGGGCTTCAGGGCCCTGTGTAGACCGCTCATCACATCTCTTTAGACAGTGGTGCTCTCTGGGGTTGGGCCCCACTGCCCTCAGGTTGTGACTTTAGTGTTTGCATTTCTTCCCTGCATCCCACATCTAGATGTCCAAGTCAGTACCACCTCACTGGGCCCCTTCCTCAGGACCTTTGTCCTTAGGAAATCTGGTTCTCATCTTGCCTCTGTCCACAGTCCTTCACGCTGTAAGTCTGGACCGCAAGTCAGAGAGGGGTTTATTTCCCAAGATGCTCTGGGGCTCCCTGAAAGTAAATTTTGTTGTCACTTCATATTTCATTAGTACGGTCTTTCCAGTGATAGGTCTGTCCATCAGGGTGGCTGCCCAGCGCAGCGATGCATAGACATCTTTTTGTTTGTCTATTTGTTTCCTTTTTTCCAGCATAATATTTTTATTTATTATTTGGTGATTTTACATCATGTACCCCGTCAAACTCAGTTATTAGTCCCCTCAGTTTCATACCCACTCTTAGGATCTCCCCGACATCTTTTTATCCAAGGTCCAAAATGTTGCTTCTGCCCATTTCAGTGGCTTCAGAGGAGTCATAGATTGTCCGGGAACCCCCAATCCTGGAGGTCCTTTGTTCTGTCTGTTTTCACCCTCAGCAGACACAGTCAGTACCTGGGAATCAGTGGCTGCTTCTCCTCTGTACACCTTGGGGCCTCCCGGTCCCCCTTGACTCATCATTCAAGGCCACCGATGATGGGTTTTTTCTGTCCTGTCTGTCACCTCACACAGACCCTGAGCTCTGACCTTACAGTGTCCGTGCACTTTAAAGTCTCCTGTTGCCTCAGCTACTCACTCCTGCTGGCCCATCTCCAAATCCTCCCCATCTTGGAGGAATTAACTCCAATGCTGCCGCCTCCAGGAAGCCCTTTCCTATGTCTTAGATAGAGCTTGCTCCCCTAATAGAAATGGTCCTCTGTAGTCACCTTCCTTACTGTATACATTTGTCCCACTTCAGCAAGGGTTACCTGTGTCCTCTTCCTGTCCTGGTGTCCTTGTCTACCACTGTTCCTGCTTCCTGCTAGAGTAACTACTTCCTGAGGTCAGAGACAGGATCCAGACACTAAATCAGACAAGCCCAGAGCTGGCCTGAGTTCTGGTCTAGCAGGACACCAGTGCAGGTGAATTAATGCATATCCTCTGTCAAGGGCCGGCTTCCCTACGGCCTGTACCAGGTGGACTTCACCACAGTTCCTCTGAGGGAGGGCAGGGGTAATCTTATTGGGTAATGGTCACAGCAGCCTTGTTTCCTCTGGCTGACAATCCCATTACTGGCCTTTGCGATTTATGTCTGAGACCAACCCTAAGCCCATCACTAGCATATGGCATCCTGGCAGAGGAGGAGAAAAGAGATTGGGTACCCCTCCTTCCTTCTATCCTTTTCCATCCCTTCCTTCCTTCCTTCCTTCCTTCCTTCCTTCCCTCCTTCCTTCCTTCCTGTCTGTCATGGAGCCATGCTCTGGGCCTGCCCTGGACTGTCTCATGCATTTTGTTCAGATCCCAGCCTACCCTGTCAGGATCACCTTATAATATAACAACTCAAAGAAGTGAGGTGGAGACAGAAGAAAGCCAAGGGCCAGGAGAGGAGGTTAGACGTCATGAGAGACCTCATGAGAGACCTCCAAGAGAAGGGACCATTGCCCTGGGCCAGTCCATGGCCAAGCAGAGCTGCCGAGGTCTTGGAGATAGCCTTGTTTTATGGAGTGGGCACTGGCTGCTGCTGGGTATAAGGCTGACACTGAGGAGAACATGAGGAACAGGAAGGATTATCTGTGCATGTTTACATGATTAAAACCAGACAAATGCTTCCTTTATCTGAAAGAATGAAAGGGCTTTGGAGGAAAATCCTCTTGGCAGAGAACCAAAGCACATCATTTCCTTAATTAATTTCTCAACTCCCTCCCTCAGTACAGAGACATCCTCAACACTGGCCTGACAAGGGGGTGGTCTGGCTCAGAACATTCTGGAAGATGGGCCTCTGTGTTCTCATGTGGAGAGGGGGACCTTGGACCCCTAGATGGAAAAAAGACTTGCTTGTCAGAGGTGCTATGGCCAGCCGGCAGGTTAGGTCACTGTCTCTCCTTCAGTCATTAGTTTCTTCAGTAAGTCTGTTATAGCCACCCACGCCCTGTCAGTTGGTGCTCTGGGCATTGAGGATCCACAAAAAAGTCAGACATGTTCCTTTCATATGCACACAGTCTTGGGGATTACATTAGGCAGGTAAACACTCCATGACAGCCATGGCCATGAGACAAGAGGCCGAAGGAGCTCCAGGGCAGACTCCTACCCTTGGCAGCGTGATAGAACTTTGCTGTGGAAGTGGCATGGCCTGGTTCTGTCTCGTGAGGAGTTGGACAGGTGTGGGGGCTTCTGAGAGAGACAATGCAGAGGGAACAGCATATGTAGGGATCCAGAGGTGTGGTGTACTGGACTGGAGACCCAGGTTTCAGAGAGAGAGAGAGAGAGAGAACCACAGGACTCGATGACCCAGAGGGAAACTTTGTGAAGCACATGAGGGTACAGGGTTCAGTGGCCAGGGAGACACTGTGAGCACACCAGAGTTTATAGCCAAGGTCTTGTGCCTTTTACAAACCTGACTGACCTTTGCCTTCCAGCTTGATGTCCGGCCTTGCCTCCCTGGATGCCAAGACCTCCAGCCGCTTGGGCATCCTTACTGTGGCATACTACCTGTGGACTACGTTTTTGGCTGTCGTTGTGGGCATCATCATGGTCTCCGTCATCCACCCTGGTGGTGCAGCACAGAAGGAGATAACGGAACAGGGTGGGAAGCCAGTCATGAGCTCAGCTGATGCCCTGCTGGACCTTGTCCGGTAACTTTCTGTCCATATGCTCTTGGAACCCCTGGACCTGGCACAGGTCTCCTGTGTGCCCTCCAGAGGGTACACAGAATGTGAGACTCACGTCATCTCTAGATTATAGGTGGCAGTATGGAGCAGGATGGACATTGTCACCCTCTAGTACACTGACATCAGTGGTAAACACATCTCTGTTCCCAGCGCCTGGGCTGCCTGCTAGGTTTTGCTCAGCCATCTCCATGAGGATGGAGACATTTGAGGGAAGATTGGGCTGAGACAGGCTCTGAGCTGGCTGATCCCACAGCTGTTGTGGCCACCCAGCCTGCGAGGCAGGAGGCCAGTAGTTGAGTATACCTCCTTTTCTCTATTGGTCCCTTTGCCCTAAATAAGAGAACATGGCTCAAGGAAGCAGTGTAGCTTCCCCAGTTTATCTAGCAAGGAGCTGAGGCACCAGGATTCTATCTAGGCTCCCTGGCACCCAGGACAGTGCCTTTATGGGTCACTACCTTAACCACTTCATCTCCATGAACCGAAGCCTGCTCCCTGCATGCCAGTTACTCTCCTGGCCCTCCACAGTGCCAGCTCTGGGCTCAGGCCTGGATCGGGAGGTTCAGCCCCCACCCTGCCCGACTCTAGAGGAGAGAAAGACCATGACATGCAGGCCTGCTTCTAAAGGCCACAGGAAGCAGGCTTGATTTATTTCTGCTGTGGTGGTGATTCAGCCCAGAGTCTTCTGTATGCTAGGTGAATGCTCTGCTATTGAGCACAGCCCCAGCCCCAGCTTTCAAACACAGGAGCAGCATGGTTCAACGTAGAAGGCTCCCTCTGGCTACCAGAGAGGCTATGGGTCAGAGGCACGCAGGACAGGAGAGGAAATAAGATAGGTATTGGCGCAGAGCGTGGCCATTGGAGGGAGTGGGAAGACTGACATGATTAGCAAAAAACGCCATCAGGAGTCGGGAACATGAGAGTAGAGAGTGGACGAGATGGGTGCTGCTGGCTGTGGCCCAGTCACTTGAGTAGATAACATGTGGTAACCAAGGCAGAGAAAAGTTCTAGAACAGGCACAAACGGGAGAATTTAAATCTCTTGGGTGGATCCAAGCTGAAGATGGAGATTTTGAAATTAAGAGAAAAGGCAGGTGACCTTGAGGATGGCAGGCTTAGTCCAGGCCATATGAGCATGTCAGGACTGAATAGCATCTGCACATGCATTACACTGGAAATGGCCCGTGTCTTGGGATTTTATTGATGTGAAAAGACACCATAACCATGGCAACTCTTATAAAGGGAAACAGTTCATTGGAGCTGGTTTACAGTTCAGAGGTTTAATCTGTTATCGTCATGGCAGGAAGCATGGTGGCGTGCAAGGTGACGTGGTGCTGGTAAAGTAACTGAGAGTTTTATATCTGGATGGACAGAGGAAGAGAGAGTGACTTCTGAACGCTCAGAGCCCACCCTCAGTGACACACTTCCTTCAGTTAGGTCACACGTATACCAACAAGGCCACACCTCCTAATCCTTTCAAATAGTGCCACTCCCTATGACCCTTTGATAATGCTCCCTTCAGGCAAGATCTGGTCAACATCTAAGCCTGCCTTACCTCTGGGCTACCTTTTTGGTTGGGGTCCATTCTGTAAGAGCCACTGTTAGCCCATGAAAAGAATATTTATCTTGCTACAAGTGCAAGCCTTTCCCAGGGTCTTTGGATATGAGTCAGGCACAAGCTTCTGCATTCCTCAAATCCTGGGAGACACAGCCAGGGTCACTGAGTGGTTCTTCTGGCTCAAAGTTAGAAAAGGACATTCTTTCCTCCCCATGGGAACTGAAGGTCAACACCCAGCATCTTTCCGTCTCTGTAGGAATACTTATCCTGTGTGTCAGTCAGCTGCAGCTGTGTAACAAACCTCCCCAAAATGATGGGCTTAAAATGTCAAACTGGGGCTTGCGGTCATCTGGAAGGGTCTGTTGATTCAGGCTGAGCTCACTCAGGGTCTTTAGGAGGCTGAAGGTCTGGCTCACAGAGGTCTGGGATGGCTTGACTGAGACAGTTCTGTTGGTAGCTCATGGTCTCTGTGCTCCAAGGCCAGTCCTGTTTTCTCAGAACAGCAACATTCCTCATTGTGGGAAGAATCTGGCCTGGGCATTTTCCTATCATGAAGGTTGAAAAGCTGAAAGTGAAGCATGAGGCTTTGTCAGCAAGGTGATATGACATCCCACACCATGGTTTTAAATGTCCCAAGACACGAGTGATCTCCAATTTTGGTTCAACCTGTAGGCCTCTAGTGTGAACTCCTGGTGTGAACACATGCTTTCCTATGACATCTCCAAACTAACATGTCCAAGCAAAAGGCATCAGCACTGCCCACCACCGCACTGCCCACTCTCCTACCCCACATCTCTCTCCTCTGAATGTAGTCAGTGCTCCCTTCAGAACCAGACCCAGACCACAGCCTTCAGTGTGACACATGTCATTCTTACAATCACCTTCCATTTGAGTGTCCAGTGGGGCTCCGCTGCTTTCTGTGTGCTCCAATCTGATGTATTTTAACCACAGCAGCTCAGTAAGTCACCCCTGGGTGTCCATGGCTCACCCATAAGCCATCCACTGGGTGTCCATGGCTCACCCATAAGCCATCCACTGGGTGTCCATGGCTCACCCATAAGCCATCCACTGGGTGTCCATGGCTCACCCATAAGCCATCCCCTGGGTGTCCATGGCTCACCCATAAGCCATCCCCTGGGTGTCCATGGCTCACCCATAAGCCATCCACTGGGTGTCCATGGCTCACCCATAAACCATCCCCTGGGTGTCCATGGCTCACCCATAAACCATCCCCTGGGTGTCCATGGCTCACCCATAAGCCATCCCCTGGGTGTCCATGGCTCGCTTGCATGCTCTCCCCTCTGTCCCTATGGCTTGCAGCTGTCACAGTGCCTCCTGCCCTCTACACCGTGTCACTCAGGGTCCCTGAGCTCCACTCCTCCCGACTCCATCCACAGCCTTGGCCAATCTTGTCCTGTGTGCAACTGTCTTCAGGCTGCCAGCCCCCCCCCAAGCCCCTGGCCTTTCCTGGTGAGTGAGCACCGCTTCCCTGAGGTCTCTCTCTGGGCCAGCTTCCTCCTCTATGGTTCTTTTCTCTTCACTTGGCTGAGTTTTTCTGCCAGCCCCTCTCCCTACCTGACACTGTTACACCCTCAGATGTCTTTATTTCTTCTGTCCCCCTCCCAGCCTTGGTGGTGGCAGATTTTCACAGGCCTGTCTAGGAGCTCAGAGCAGGTGCCTTCACGCCAACAGAGCAGATGGGGTCTAAGTCCCTGGAGGAAAAGCATGTACCCAGGGGCCCAGAGCACTTGGTCCTTGGCAACCCTTAGGCTGCCTGGAGCCGAGCCGGGCAGGGGCAGGAGGAGAAATGGGAGAGCAGGCGTACTAGAGGCCCAGGACAGGGGAGCTCTGAGCCACCTCTTCTAAGGGCTGTTATTTCTAGGATTGTGCTCCTGTGATCCATCATTTATCAGACCCTGTGACTCAAAGAGCCTTTCCGCAGAGTGGGAAGAGAAGCTCATGTATGGGGAACCCAGCCCTCTCCATTTGCCTTCCAGGCTCTGGCTCCCACATGTCAGAGTCAAATGTTCCAGCGTTGGTCTGCTCTTGGTGGCTTCTCACGTGGTGAAGTCAATTCTGCTCTGAGGCTCTGAAAGACTCCGTGGTTGGGTATCACTGACACCACATCTTTGTGGAAGTAGGGGCATTGCAGGGAAGGTGCCATGCTGCCTGGGTGCAGATGCCTGAAGTTTTACCACCTTTCCTGCCAACCAGAAGCTGCTGTGACATTGAGTAGCCCCTCTGGCTCTGTAGCTGCATACACAAGGCCCACAGCTAGTGAGAGGCTGTGGTGGGATGAGCAGAAACCTCTGGAGGTGGGTAATGGAGCTACACTGGCAGAGTTCAACTTCAAATGCTGTAAATGGCAGATCTGGGTTGACTTCTGAGTCTAGGGTGGAGCTCAGTGGCAGGACACAGATATCATGAGGCTCCAGGCGTAATCCCTACCACCAGGAAAGATACAGGGAGAGAAGCGAGAAGCTGGAGAAGTTAGAAGGGTGAGCTGGAGCAAGGAGGGTGGACAGGATGAGACTTACAGCACAGGATACCCAGGGAGGCAGTCCACCTTTAAGTCTCTGGATGAAAGCACTATGCCCAGAATGGGAGGAATGAATATGAGTTCCCACATCAGGACCAACCTCCATCCCCAAAAGTCAGAGGAGGGAGATGCATGGACACCACTCTCTGACGCTCTGGAAATGAGGGGCCTGCCACTCTGCCACAGCCCAGAGCATGCCTCTGCTAAGTGATTCTGGCAGAAGAGCACTTATGACCAAGAAGGAGACCATGAGACCCAGGGACACAAGTGACAATGTGAAACATCAGAAAGACAAGAGGCTGGTCACACAGGGGCCTCACCACTGAGAAGGCAAAGATGTATCTCAAAGATGATTCCGGATCACTACAGATCATGTCCCTGGCTGACCTGCCAAGTCATTAATTCATTTCCCAGAGCTCCAAGTCAGAACCCTGACGTTGGCTCCCAGGGCAGCCTCAGGAAGTCCGAACAGAACACTAATCAGAGCTGACTGCCGCTTTTTCCACCTTATTAAAACACCACAGAGATTAAGTAATAGCTTGGCTCCATTCGGAGCTCCCCGTTAGCATCCCCAGGGCTGGATGAGCCTCTCAGGAGCTGTTCCTGAAAAAGATCAATTCTTAGCTTCAGCCCTTGGTGAGGGGTGCAGATTGGGAGTGTGTTTAGAACCATCTCATGGAGGATAGCCTCGGCAGGGAGCCCAGGCTAGACATTGAGAGTTGCAGGTATGACTGTTCATATCCTCAGTCATATTCTGTCTATGTTTTACATAGCTGCTACCAGAGCACAGGCCTCATGGGATAAAATTTTCCTGTAAGAGTTCCGAACCAGCAGAAAATGAGTATTTTCCCAATTAACAATCAAAAGTATGGTTTTGTTTTGTTTTGGTTTGGTTTTTTGTTTTTTGAGACAAGGTTTCTCTGTGTAGCCCTGCCTGTCCTGAAACTTGCTCTGTAGACCAGGCTGGCCTCTAATTCATAGAGATTTGCCTGCCTCTACCTCCTGAGTGCTGGGATTAAAGCATGCACCACCACTGCCTGGCTCAAAAGGACAGGTCTTAACTGAGTCTGCCAGTTTGTCAGTGGCTAAAATGAGTCTGTGTCTCAGTTGAGAACTGCATTGCCTGCTAGTTAAGAGAGACCCAAGGCCACAAGGCCTTTCTCAGAAGTGGGCCCTATCCCCAGGACCTTGGGCTTGGCCATCTATGTGCTTGGTTTTATGTAGCTCCTGGATCTCATCAACAATATGTCTCATAGTTTAAGGAAGCTGTTCAAGCTCTAGTTATTTCATCTGCAACCCAGGGAGAGTGAAGAAAACTGGAGGAAAGGACACAAAGGTTCTAGACCAGTGGTTCTCAACCTGTGGGTCACAATCCCTTTGGCAAACCTCTATCTCCAAAAATATTTACATTATGATTCATAACAAATGACCAAGTCATGAAGTAGCAGTGAAATGATTTTGTGGGTGGGGGCCACCACAACATGAGGAAGCATTAGAAAAGTTGAGAACCACTGTCCTAGTTTGAAACCATTCCTTAAGGATGGCCCTTAGTGACCCTGCCATCTCAGGCTGTCCTGTTAAGGGGATCAGGCTTTGACGGCCAGGCCCTGTGGGCTCTTACCCTAACAGGCTCCGTAAGCAAGGAGGAAGGAAAGGGTACTCACTGGTGGCACCTTGCCTGCTCCGCCATGGCCCACCTTGTAAAGTGGGCATGCTAAAGGAAGTCCTGGAGAGATGCACACACTCCTTCGAGTTCTTCTTAAGCTAGCGTCTTTTAAGGCTGACCGCCTCCCTAAGTCCCCTGAGCTTCCTGAGCCTCGTGACCAAGATTTTCACACTGTTTGACAATCAGTGCTATCTGGTGGCAGATACTAGCTCCCAACTCCATAGGATCCTAGCTCCTAGCCTCTGCTTTCCCCCTCCCTGGTGACAAAGCTGAGGCCCCTGGGGAAGGACCAAGGAAGACTGTCTGCCAGTCTCCGCCCGCGCTTGCGTCCCCCTCCGCCAGCCAGATGTGTCCACGGAGCCTGAATCTCAGTGGCTTCTGCTTCCAGCCACAGCTGCTGGGGAGGAGGTTCAGGAGACACAGCACACTCACAGCCACGTGCACAGCTTCCCTCTTGTGTGAACCGAATCTTGAAAGAAGAAAATTGCCAGGACCAGCGAGCTGAGGTCAAGCCAGGCAGACAGCAGTAGAGTTATCACAGCCCATTCCAGGAAAGCTAACAAGAGGCTGGCTGTTAGCTTCTCCAGTCTGTAACCTTCCAAAGAGGCCTGAAGGCCGGAGGTGGGAGTGTTGACCAATCCCTTACAGGAAGGTCACTGCAGGGGCCTCCTGAAGGCACCCATCTCCCTCACCTCCCCAGTATGTGCACTGTCATTTTACAAAACATTTAAAAAATTGGTTTTGGCAATTTGCATGTTTTCTTTTGTGAAGTGAATTGCTAGGTATGCCTTCCTGTCTTTCTTTATTGAAGTGTTACTGTTTTGGGACCTGTTTGTTTAAGCAAAGAGTACCTACTATGTGTTGGGTTCTCTTCCAGGGACAAAGCAGGGGAAAATGTCCCTGCCCTCTAGGGACATGAGGTTCCGTGAGAGGAGACACTGTTTTTAGATTCTGGGTGATTACTTTGGCCATTGAGTTGCCCCGGCTTGTCTATCATTTGTTTTATGATTTCGTTTATATTGTCTCCTTAGAAATCATCTTGCTTTTCCCCTATGGCATCATTTTGGTATAATTTTAGGTTTTCAAAGAAAAGAAATCCTATCCTCATCAGCGACCCAGATGTTAGCATCTTCTATAAACGTTCAAACTAAGAAATAGAACTGAGCCACCTTGAACTAAATTATAGACCTGGTCTGCTTGGTCTTTTAGGACAGGGCTCAGGTAGAACAGACTGGATTTGAACTCATTAGGTAGGGTGATGTGAGCTCTTGATCTCCCTGCTTTCACGTCTCTAGGGCTGGAGCTGCAGGCCTGTGCCACCACTCCAGTCCCTTACGAGACTCCATTTGGATGTCACTAACTTTCCATTCATATCCGTCTCTGTCCTGGAATCCAAGCCAGGATGGCATAGTGCACTGAGGAATTTCTTCTTTTTAATAACTAAAATCAGCTGAGTTGTTCACTTTTTTGCTTGTTTGTTTGTTTATTATGAATACAGTGTTCTGCCTGTATGTAAGTTTGCACACCAGAAGAGGGCGCCAGATCTCATTATAGATGGTTATGAGCCACCATGTGGGTTCTGGGATTTGAACTCAGGTCCTCTGGAAGAGCAGCCAGTGCTCTTAACCTCTGAGCCATCTCTCCAGCCCGCACACTTTGTTCTTATGGAGTCCTGCCTTGTTTGGGAAGTTTTAAAATATTAACCTGTTCTCCTTTAGATTTTTACTGGTTTATTTGAAAAAAAAAAATATGTCTTTTAGTCAAGTGGAATTTGTTTTGGTGGAAGATGTAAAATAACAGAGCAGACAAGTTTTAGGATGGTTAGTCAGGTACTCAGTTCTACAGGTGAATCAGCTTCCCAAATATGAAGTACTCGTTGGGCCGGACCCAGTAGCAGACGCCTGTAATCTGAGCATTGGGGAGGATGGCAGATTTGGGGGCAGCCTGAGGTCCATGATGAGACCCTGATTATAGTTAGATAGGTAAGTAGATAGACAATTAGATAGACAAATGACAGATAATTAATTAGATAGATAATTAGATATATGATAGGTAGGTAGATTGATGATAGACAGACAGATGGATCGATAGCTGAGA
Source organism: Sigmodon hispidus (assembly GCA_004025045.1). Lineage (NCBI taxonomy): Eukaryota > Metazoa > Chordata > Mammalia > Rodentia > Cricetidae > Sigmodon > Sigmodon hispidus. The sequence goes on from PVIH01002946.1 coordinate 11,860, forward strand.
AGCTAGTACATCAGGTGCTTGCCACACAATCCTGACAAATTGTTTGATCCCAAGAGCCCACAAAAGGCAGGAGAGAACCCACTCCTGAAAGTTCTTCTCTGATCTCCACACATGCCATGGCACTCACTGCACACACACGTACATACATACATGCACACACACGTACACACACACACACACGTACACACATACATATACACACATACACACATACATACATACATACACATACATATACACACACACATGTACACACACATACATACATACACACACAAACACACATACACATACATACACACACACACACAAACTCACATACATACACAAACACACAAACACACACACATACACAACCACATACATACACACACACACATACACACAACAACAATAATGCCAGAATTACAACAGAAATGAAGTGTTTAGCTATAGGAGCCTGTGCTCTGGGCTCTGTGGTGTGGGTTGCTGTAATCAGAAGTTTCTCTCCCCTTCCTGGCTGGTCTAGCAGCCACTTAGTCCCAAATAATCACACAAAGGCTTATATTAGTTATAATGTTTGGCCTATGGTTCAGGCTTATTCCTGGGCTAACTCTTACTCTTAAACTAACCCACGATTATTATCCTTGCTTGGTTGGGACAGTCTAAGGGTCAGTGGGGACCAGTGGCATGGGGAGGAGGCAGGCTGGGTGGGGCTCATGGAAGGCTTCCACTGCCGGCTACCAAGGGTTTGTTCTGATGATGCCCCAAAGGCCTCCTGTCCTTGGCACTCGAAATCTGTAACTGTTGCCTCTTTTCTCTTCCCAGGAACATGTTCCCAGCCAATCTGGTAGAGGCCACATTTAAACAGGTGAGCAGAGCCTGGCTATGGAAGGGAGAGTCGGGGGTGGGGGGGAGGGGGCACGCAGGGCTATCTGGGCCTGTTTAGAAAGTGACAGACTGGCAGCCTTCCTGTCTTCTCCAGGGGGGGGGGGGCGGGGAGTTGGGGACACATGGGTAGGATCTATTTTTTTAGCCCCTCCCATGGCTACAACCCATCCTGGGTTCTAGTTACTCATAAAAAAAATTCTGTGGTGCAGAAGAAAGCCTTGACTGAGCACCTGACTCAGCACATTGGTGCTCACACTCACCCTCTCAATCATTCTTACAAGCATCCACACTAAAACCAGCCCATTTCCTGGATGGGAAAACTGAGGCTCAGAAGTAGATCATTACCATTAGTCAAGGACAAGAGAGTGTGTGAATTCAGGCCAGGCTGGCTTCTAGACCTGCTTTCTCTCTAAAAACAGTCTCCCCATAAGAATAATAATAACGGGCTGGAGAGATGGCTCAGCGGTTAAGAGCACCGTCTGCTCTTCCAGAGGACCTGGGTTCGATTCCCAGCACCCACATGGCAGCTAACAACTGTCTGTAGTTCCAGTTCCAGGCAAACACCAAGGCAAATAAATAAATAAATAAAAATTTTTTTTAAAAAAAGAATAATAATAACATTCACTGTTGGAAATTACGGAAACATTAATATACATCAAACAGGCCCTGGAGAACATGGATTAGTTGGTAGAGTGTTTGCCCAGCATATGCAAAGCTCTGGGCTTGATTCTCAGCTCTGCATACACAAAGTTTGATAATATACTTGTAATCCTCGGAACTCAGGGAAGTCAGGGCGGCCTAGGCAATGAGACTCTGTCTAAAAATGAATAAATAAATAAACTTAAAGGAAAAAATATATAAGGTCCTCCCTCAGTTGCCACATAAAAATCAGCTCTAGGTCCAGGCATTAGCAACAGTAGAAGGCATTGCTCCTCTACCTCACGTATGGTGGACAGATACTAGGATTGTCAGGCACTGCTTCCCTGCTCACTGTCACCATGTCGGGAGCATCCGCCCAGGTAGGGACATTTACTGTCCTCTCCACGTCACGCAGGCTGTTTCCAGACATTTTGCTCACACATCAGCTTCTTCCCAGATCCCTACTCCTTCTCTGGTCTGCTAATGACAGGATGCAACCCAGCTAGAGTTTTCCTAAATCCTTGGCCTGGGCTGGGGACACAAAGCAGATGGCTGAGGGACCCTACGATGAGCAGCTGTGTCGCTGAAACAACTCGCCAACATCTTAATCTTCATCCATGAACACGGGCAGCTCGGCACAGGGCCTGAAAGCTAGGCGGGGCAGTGCACATTCTGCTCCAGTGGAGAAGAATTATTGGAGGTTACAGTGTGTGTGTATGTTACTCTATTTTATAACCTTTTCCTCTTGGCAAACTACTCATCTTCCAAGACCCAAATCAAACCCTCTCTTTGTTAGTCACTCTCTTCCCCAAGGGCCTGAGCAGACACGTGTTTGGTTCAGTTCTCTACGTGCTGATGCTAAGAACACTTACCAATAAACTCATTCCCACGTTCCAGGAGCTGTGAAAGCACTCTTTCTCATTCAGTGAGGGAGATGCAATCGTGGACCCCCTTTATAGGTGAGGGACTGAAGCCAGGCACGTTTGCTCCATATATTTCCTGACTTGATTCCTCTTCTCTGAGAAACCCTATAGTCTTTTTTTTTTCCATTTGTAATTATATTTATGTACAGAAAACTTAGCAGTGTACATTTATTTAACCCAGCTTAGTGACGAGTTCTTGGCCTTTGCCTTTTCCAGCTTGGCAATTCGAGCCACAGACTTAGGACCCAGGACATTGCCTCCCCAGTGGCGTCGGATCTCATCGTATCTGTCGTTGTAGTTGGTCCTAATAGCTTCCACGAGCTTAGCCAGAGCACCTTTGTCTTCCGAGTTAACCTGCATGAAGGCAACAGTGGTACATGTCTCCCTGTGGATCAGCCGCCCCAGCCTGGCCTTTCCCTTGATGATGCAGTAGGGGACCCCCATCTTTCGACACAGGGCAGGCAGGAAAACCACCACTCAATGGGATCTACATCGTGGGCAATCACCACCAGCTGAGCCTTCTTGTTCTCCACCAAGGTGGTGACTGTATTGACACCGGCTCGAAGCACAGGTGGTCTTTTAGTTGGGACGTCCCCCTTGCTAGCAGCTTTCTTCTCAGCACGGGCCAGCAAACTTTTCTTCTTCTCCTGCTTTGTCTCTGGCCTGTGGGCAAGCTTAAGCAGCTGAGTAGCTGTTTGCCGGTCCAGGGCCTGGGTGAACTGGTTAATGGCAGGAGGTACCTTGAGCCGCTTATAGAGGATGGCTCTTTGTCGCTGCAGTCTAATGTAGCGAGGCCATTTGACGAAGCGTGTGAGGTCTCTTTTGGGCTGGATGTCCTGCCCAATGCCGAAGTTCTTAGGCCTTTTCTCAAACAAAGGATTCACCACCTTTTTGGTCTCCTGCTTCTTTCCGACAGCGGGGGCGGGGCCACCTTCTTCCCCTTGGCCTTCTTTCCCTTAGGCATCTTGCTTGGCTGGAGGAGAGAGCGAGAAACCCTATAGTCTTGATGCTGTATCATTTGAAGGGATAGCTGCCCCCTTGTTTGGGCTCCTGGAATCTGAGGAATGAGGAAAGGAGCCTGGTGGACAGGGGACCTTGGGTAGCTGACCATCTCATCAACTAGGCCCAGGGGCTAAAGCATTCTCTGAGATCTTTCCAATGGACAGCAGGGCTTCAGGCTGTTAGGTGCATGGCTATTGACTGGTCTGGTGGGATGGGAAAGAAAGCTTCTGGCAGAGGAGGAGGTAGATTGATGGAGTCAGGTGACAGAGCCGGAGGGAGCTATAGACACTGTGTCACTGCATGAAGCGCTCCCCTTCTCTTTGTGGAGGCTAACAGCCCAGTTTGCCAGGTTCTCCGACAGTCCATTGACATCTGCAGAATACGAGTGCATACAAATGGACCTTCAAGATGTTTCCTATAATAACGTGGTACTGATTCCCTCCTATTGACATGCTCCCCAACAGTACCGCACCAAGACCACTCCAGTTATCAAGTCTCCCAAAGGTGCTTTAGAGGAGGTCCCTTCTCAGCGGATCCTCATCTATGGGGTCCAGGAAGATAATGGCTCACGAGTGCAGAACTTTGCCCTGGACCTGACACCTGCACCTGAGATTGTCTACAAGTCAGAGCCTGGCACCAGCGACGGCATGAATGTGCTAGGCATAGTCATCTTCTCTGCCACCATGGGTATGTCACTGCCCCCAGCAGTGCCCCTTCCAATCTTCCAGATTCTGTTTTTCTGTTCTACCTAAGTGGCTCCGAGCCCTTCTTTATGCTGAGAATTCCTGCCCTGGGGCTGCTCTGCCCACACAAGTGTCTGCCCTCTGCCTCTCTCCAGCCCTCAGACCCTCCCAGCAGCCTGTCCTTGGACCTTATGAGACAATAGTGGAGAATTGGCACTGTTTATTAAGATTTTGATCCCACATCTGGGCTTTTCATAGCTGCCCCTCTCTCCAGAACTGTTTGTATCTTCTCGGGGCTCATAGTAACCTCTCTGAACACATTTTTCCCTTTGCAAGTATTTTCTGGGTCTCCAAAGTCCCTCCAACCACAGTGATTTATTTACTTAAGCCACTAAGGGCATGACTTGGGGTCCTTATTTGTATGTGAACCTTTGAAGGTAAGTGTCTTTTTTGTTGTGATGGTGATGGGAGAGGTTGGTTTATATTCTTAGATTGCTTGTGTTTTATTTTTGAACTTTTTTTTAATTTTGAAAATTTCATACATGTATACAATGACTATAGGTTGGATTGTTTTTATTTGCTTGTTTTTGGGGGCAATGCCTCATGCAATCTGGGCAGGCCTCCAATGCACTTTGTAGCTGAGGATAGCCTTGAATTCCCACCCTCCTGCTTCCATCTGCCAGATGGAATATAGTGTAAGCCTACCCAACCTACACTCTTGTTCTTATAGCTTGGTCCAACCATCTGCTCCCACTTTGCTATGGGCATGGCTGCATGATGGCCTGGTCCACCTGTGACCCTGCAGGCATCATAGCTACCCAGCGTACACTCTTGCCCCTAAACTGTATAGCTTCAGATTTTACAATCTCCTCCCAAGAGGGATCCTGTGTGTGGCAGTGAGGAGGGGTAGAAATAGCCAGAAGGCAGACAGAGCTGGGAAATGTAGGCTGGCTCATTTGCCAGGATGCCACAGACCACATGAGTAGGCATGGCCCAGGGCCACCTCGAGTCCTGGCTTCTCCTGCTTACACAGGCAGGCCCTCTTCACCCCATCATCATAGGGTAACTTCTGTCTGGATTATGGTGATAGAGCCCTTCTCCAGAATCCCATCATGCCCCAGTTCATTGTCCACCCTTTCCCTTTCTGGGCAAGTCACTGAGCTATTGAGCAGCATGTGGAGCTTTTGGGGGACAGTTTCAGAGTGTGGAGCTCCCCAGAATGGTGATGTGGTGGTGCTGTCACAGGCTGACGCCAGGTATTCTTGTCAAGAGAACCAACAGCCAGACATTGAAAATGGGAAACACTCCGAGGCAGCAGAGAACCTGCTATCTAGAATCCCAAGGCCCATGAAGCCAGGATCTAGGGAGGAAGGGCAGAGCAGGGTGGTTCAGTGGAGTGACCTAAGTGAACCTGAAGCTGATTGATGACAGGTTGATTACTGTCAAAGTGCACTGGACACCAGAGTGTATTCAGGAGCATTTTATCTCAAGAGGAATAATGCCTACTGCTATGTGGAGAGTGAATTCTAGAGGCTGCAAGGGTGTCAGCAAAGGTTGAACTCTGCATGGTCCAACCATCTGCTCCCGCTTTGCTATGGGCATGGCTGCACCATGGCCTGGTCCACCTGTGACTCTCTGTGTGACCCTGCAGGCATCATGCTGGGCCGCATGGGTGACAGCGGGATTCCCCTGGTCAGCTTCTGCCAGTGCCTTAATGAGTCGGTCATGAAGATCGTAGCAGTTGCTGGGTGGTAAGTTTCCCCCAGGGAGAGTCAGTCCCCTTTTCCTGTCCTGTATGTAGGGAGGGACACATCACTGACCCATTCTCAAGGCTCTCTGAGGAGCCCAGCAAACTTCACAGGAGGCCCTGCCTGGGCCTGGGGCCACAAGAACTAGCTGGGTGTTCAGGGTTCCCAGCACAACCAAGCCTAGTGTTCTCTCTGGGCCTCAGTTTCCCCATGTTGTGGAACCTTCTCAGCTCAGCTTTTGGAGAAAGTACACATTTGAAGTGAGAACCAGTAGCCATCCTAGTTAAGAGTTCAGACCCTAGGAGCCTTTTAGTGTTAGGGCAAGCAGAGGACTGCCCAAGGTCACCTAGAAGATGTGGCATTGCTGAGTTAAAGTGTGGCTTCTTGAAGTTCCCAGAGGCATAGATGGAGCTAGCAAAGAGGTCCCAAGCTGCCTAGGGTTGGGGTAACTGGGGGGAACCAGTGATACCACAGGCCTGGCTCTCAGCTGTGCACCTCAGTTACAGTCTCAGTCCTTAGGAGCCATGAGGGGCTTGAGATGAGATCACCTGGTGACAAGGTGCCAGGTGAGACAGGACCCTGGACTGAACCTGAGACCAGTCTGCCACCACAGGTACTTCCCCTTTGGCATTGTCTTCCTGATCGCCGGGAAGATCCTGGAGATGGATGACCCCAAGGCAGTGGGGAAGAAGCTGGGCTTCTATGCCGTGACTGTGGTATGCGGGTTGGTGGTCCACGGCCTCCTCATCCTGCCCATGCTCTACTTCCTCATCACCAGGAAGAACCCCATCGTCTTCATCCGTGGAGTCCTCCAGGCTCTGCTCATTGCATTGGCCACCTCCTCCAGGTACCCCGGATGAAGAGCTGAGTGGGCTGGGGTAGGCCACCACTCACTCACAGCCACAGAACCACAAGAAGTACTACCATGGCTCCTTAGACAGATCCCAGGGCTCTCAACAGTGCCCTATCACCATATGGGGACTTAATGCTCAAGTCTGCCCGCCTTAATCCTTCCTGTCTTTCTTTTCCCGTGGTCCCAAATCTTCTCAATCTTCATAGAGTCCATCCTTTCTCCATAGGCAATGTACTCCTGTCAGGGCAGGCCCCTTGACACTACATGGACTCTGTCCATCTACTCTATATGGGATGGATGTCCAGGCTGGGGAACCTGCTTCAACCTTGGCAGCATTTCTGACCAGCCAAGGCTGGAGTCATGGTTCTGTTAAGCATACTAGTGAGCTATCACTTAACCTTCTCAGGCCTGAGCGTCCCCATACCTGGACTGGAATGATTTGTACCTGCACAAGATTGCTCCAGAGGCTGGGGTACTCTGCTGAGGTTAGAAAGCCAGGAGAAGCAGTAAACCCATGGCCAGCCTTGGGGACCCCTCATACAACTGAGTACAGAGGAGCTGGGATAGTTAGGGGAGGAAGAATGCAATGGTTAGCACGATCATCTTGCCCAATGAAGATGTGAATATTCTCCTGAGACCAAGTGTCCAAGCCCCATGTGGAAGGTGTTGTGGGGACCTAAGCCCATCTTTCCGGGCCAAGGGTCTAGTGCTCCCTACATCCCTCATCTTTTTTGCCTGGGCCTCAGTCTCCCAGACAATGCCATGCTTCACCCCTGTCAGAGGCAACCCCACCCCTGCAGCAGAAGCCCTCCCTCGGAGATTTAACATCAGGTGCTTCTCTAAGCTCTGCATGGCTTGATCCTGCAATCATCCTGTGACCTAGGAGCTGTGTATAACAGAATCCAAGGTACCCAGATTACAGGGCTTGCTGAGGTGCTGTGGGAGGTTGGATTCAAGGTCCGGTCACTCTGGCATAGCCTCTGTGGGTCACTGGGTCACTGCTATAGACAGTCTTGGCATTCCTCCAAAGGGAATATGAAGGAAAGGTCAACCCAATGCCCAATACATAGTGGTGCTCTTCTGGGGTCACTCCTACCAGCCCAGGCTGACCCACATGTATGCCGCATATTTCTGTCAGGGCAGTGAGATGGCCCTCCTATAGTGACTCACTTCAGAGGCCCAGACCATCCTGGAGGCCACTTCAGAGGCCCAGACATCTGCCCCTCTGCCCATAGCTCAGCCACACTGCCCATCACCTTCAAGTGCCTCCTGGAGAACAACCACATTGACCGGCGCATCGCTCGCTTTGTGCTGCCCGTGGGCGCCACCATCAACATGGACGGCACTGCGCTCTATGAGGCTGTGGCTGCCATCTTTATTGCTCAAGTCAACAACTATGAGCTGGACTTTGGCCAGATCATCACTATCAGGTGTGTACCAATGCCACACTCCAGAGGTCCCCAAGGTCAGCAAGGACATGGGTACATGACAACCACAGGCAGGGCCGGCGCTAGGGTAATCCTGATCTCTGGGATCAGGGTGCACAGAGGCAAGGGCCAGGTCTGAGGACCAGTGAGGCTATCAGTACAGGCTGCTGCAATGGGGCAAAGCTTGAGGTGGCCTCTGTGTAGGGCAGTCCTAGCACACAACTCTGGCCCATGCCCAGAGTGAGGCTGGGTGGACCTGTGCTGGTAGGACCACCAGAATCTGAGTATCTTGTCCCACAGCACAGTTTCCTAGCAAGGATGGAGACCCCTGGGCCAAAGGACTATAAGCTTCCCTAAGAAGCCCCTGCTGTAATACCCATGACAGCCTCTGCCCCTTGGCTGGCCCTGGCACCCTAGCATTGTGGTCTCCTCTTTGGAGCCAGGGCTGTGGGAGGTATCTTTGTCACATCTTTCTCCTTCCACAGCATCACAGCCACTGCCGCCAGCATTGGGGCAGCTGGCATCCCACAGGCGGGGCTCGTCACCATGGTCATTGTACTCACCTCTGTGGGACTGCCCACCGATGACATCAATCTCATCATTGCTGTAGACTGGGCTCTGTGAGTGTGCTCCCTTCCAGTCCTTACCAGCCTCATCCCTTGCTGAGGGCAGCAGGCAGAGCTGGGGAACTGCCATGTATGACGCACTGGGGTGCTCCAATAATCCACACCAGCTCAGGTGTGTGACTTGGGGTCCCAGAGTTTCAAAGTCAAGACAGAGTCCACTTGAATTCTCTAAGGAAGTTCTAGATAGTGACCCCAAGTCTAAACACAGGATCTGTGTTCATGAAGGAGTCTCCTAGCTGCTTAGGCACCACTGAGGGTGGATTGGGTGCACCCTGTCCACAGTTCCTGCCGTGCTTCTGTGCAGTGGGCTCACACTTTTCCATTGAGTATGGGTCTCTCAGTTCCCTGTTGAGGTTGGTGCAGCTCACTGCCTACCTTTGCTTGCCAGGGACCGCTTCCGTACCATGATTAACGTGCTAGGTGATGCATTGGCGGCAGGGATCATGGCCCACATCTGCCGGAAGGATTTTGCTCAGGACACAGGCACTGAGGTGAGAGCAATATCTCCCAAGATGGGGTTACAGATTTCATGGAGGACCTGACATAGTGTCCAGATCTAGCCAGTGAAGCAGTGAGAAAATAAAACTCAAACAAAACAAAACAAAACCACCAGTACATCTTCTCTCTGAGAAACTTCGTCCTACATGTATTATGAGGCAGCTGGAAACTATCTGGTATTCAGAGTTGTGGGTGTATGTGGTTGGTTGTACTCACTTCACTGGAAGGAAGCTGAGATTCAGGCAGGGTAGCTACTGTTTCCCATATGGACCCTGTAGGACAGGTTCCTCATCTATCAAGATAGGACGCAGGAGGCAGGGCAGCTTACAGACTGGTACCCAGAGAGGCCTGTGCCCTGCCAAGGCTAACCAACTGTGTTTATATGACAATCTCTTTCAGTGGCTCCAAGCCCCTGAGGCTGCTCAGCATTATCTACCCTCAGTCCCTTCTAGTGCTAACAAGGCTCATTTCCTCTCCAGAAATTGCTGCCCTGTGAGACCAAGCCAGTGACTCTGCAGGAGATCGTGGCTGCCCAGCAGAACGGCTGTGTGAAGAGTGTTGCTGAGGCCTCGGAGCTAACCCTTGGCCCCATGTGCCCCCACCACATCCCAGTCCAAGTAGAGCAGGATGAGGAGGCAGCCACTGGCAGCCTAGACCACTGCACCATCGAGATCAGTGAGCTGGAAACCAATGTGTGAGGCCACAGGGCTGCAGAGCCACGCCAGACCCTGGGCTTTGGGCTAAGGGTAGGGGCTGAACTCAGAATACACCCGAGTAGCCGGCAAAGTCCAGCTCCAGTTCCACACTGACAGGCTGTCACTGATGATAGCACCTCGGAAAAGAGACGGCATGCAGGGGCTGCAGCCAGCAGCTCTGGGGTCTTGGGCCACAAGACCTAGCTATGACAGTTTCTTCTGCATGAGAGGCCTTTGCCTCTATTTATGGAGGAGCAGTTTTGGAGCTTGAGAGCTAAGACCACTTGCTAAAAGTGACATCAGGGCCAGGATGTTAACTCAAGTCTTTGGAGCCTCAGCCACTGCCTTCTGGTGGACAAGGCAGCCTGCAAGGGCCATCGAAAGAGGCTCTGCCCTCTCCAGGGTTCCCCAGCCACCCCTGCTCCCAACTCACAGAGATAGAACAATGGTGTCCCTGTTTCTGCTCCAGCTGTGTCCAGGTCAGGTCAACCCCATTCCACCCTATTGTGGTTTTAACCCAACACTCCCAAAAAGGGCTGGCCCATCCCAGGGCCAAGACCTAATGCCTTCCATGTGCCACAGACTTGCCCATTCCTGTCCACCAGATCTGTCATCTAATATGAGGACTGATATCCACTAGGGCTGGAAGGCACCATGAGTACAGCACCCGCCATGGGACAGGTGGGCAAGAAGAGCCGCAAGGACGAAGGCCAGCCTGAGATTCCCTGGCCAAGTGACTAGCGGTACCTTAGGGTCTGAACTCCACAAAGGCTTATGTGGCAAAGTGGAATGAAAACTATTAGTCCTTTCTGTGTTTGCAATAACGTGATAAATAAAAGTCTTTGGGTTTTGTTTTCGTTTTTGTTTAAGACTTGTGGATGTAACAGCCTATGTGCTGATGGCGTTTTGTTTTGTGGTTTGGGACAGGGTCTTGTTTATGCAGTAGTAGCCCCCCCATTATGTAGACTCTGTTATGGGCAATCTTCCTGCTCCTGCCTTCCCAAATGCTGACATTAGAAGTCCTGAGGCACACTTTCTAACTGAGACCAGACTCTTGGGCAGCACTTCTTTGTTGAGCTAATGCAAGATGACAGAGCACAGATCAGCCGGTCCTGGTGGCCACAGTGAGGACAGGCCTGTCTAAGCCATCACATGAGGAAGACGGAGTGTAAACAAACCCACCCCTGGTCACCTCAGTAGGTCTGACCGTAAGGGTTAGGGACAGATCTCCTTACCTTCATCTGTCTGCTCTAGGCTCTGGCCCTGGAATCAGACCCCAGAAAAGGAGGAAATCTTAGTCAAAGCCTGCTGTTGGTTAGTTAACAGTGTGCCTCAGAGAAGGTTCAAGAAATATAAGGAACAGAGAAGGGGGCTGGCCACACAGTCTGGGCTTAGGGGTAGGGCAGGAGCATACATAATTCTGGGGTTTGGAGGAGGAGTATACCAGGCCCATGAGGACTCTGAGGACCATGGAGACAGGCTTCCCCAAGGTCACTCAAGGGTCAGGAGGGCATGAATACTCACCCTTGAACTCTACCTTCTTCCCACAAGTACAAAGACTCCAGGAAGGGCCTCGGCTCCAGGACACGCCTTCCCACCCTCCCACTCTCTATGATCCTCTCATGGGTCTGCCAGAGCTGTCTTTCCTCACCTGGCCTTCTGTGAGTCACCTCTTAAGGTTTTTGTGGAATCCAGCTGCCTTGCCCAGATAGCCATGGGCAGGAGTCTATATTTTGATGAACTTGACAGGCTTGTACCCACATATCTCCAGGTCAGAGAGATCCCTATACAGTCATTAAGACTCAAAGGCAGCCCGGTAAGGCTTCCCTACAGCTTTCAACCCAAGCCCAGCTCTGCCCACAGTGGGGTGGCATAGTGAACATGTCCTTCACCTCTTTCCTGGGAATGTCTAAAGGGACTGTCCCCACGTCAGCTCTGCCGAGTTCCTGGACCTGCCTTCTTCCTCTTCCCTGTGTGCACAAACCACATCGATAACACTAGCAACAATACCTCCGTGCAAAGATGACACTCAGGTAGGTCCTCTGCCTGGGGGCTCAGCTTGGGCGAGCAGAGGTAATGTGTGCAGGCCCGTGCCCTGGCTGCTCCTAAGAGCAGATTTCCACCTGCTCAGAGGGCACGCACCAAGCAAGGCAGGAACGTCTTGCTGCCATACCCCACCTCTGATTGCACCCTCCTGTAGGGGCCCCTTGGTCCTGGCACTGGCCCTCATTCTTGCTGGCCAGGGCTATTGCTTGTTGGATCTTGCCCACCCTGAGCAGATGCCAGCCCGACGCCTGGAGGGAAGCACACAGACACAGCATGGCTGCAAGGGCAGGGATAATGCTTTATATTAGTTTTTCTGTAACAGGAAAAATCAGCTTTGAGATTTTTATCTTTATATATTTTTCTTCTCCTTAAACAAAACCAAAGGTACCCAGAACTTCCCTGCAGAACTGAAGACCAATGCAGCCCTCCCCCAGTTCCCACCATGCACAGCTGCCTCCTTCCCCTCCCCGCTCCTTCTTGAGGCTGTCCTCAGAAAGCACCTGTGACCTGTCAGGGCTCAACAGAAAGGGGCACCCTGTGGTGGGACTGCCCCAGCACCTGGGGAAGAGGCAAGGCCATGGTGAGTTAGAAGGTTCACATCCCCAAAGGGGAGGGGAAAAAAAACAAAAGCCAGCTTTTGTGAGTCTCGGAGGGTAAAAAAATACCTGGCCACAGAGCAAGGAGACAACCCTGAGTCTCCAAGGGAGAATCAACAGATGGCAAGGCCCATGGCCAACTGCTACGGCCAGAGCTGGCCAGAAGCAAGAGCTTTTGGTGGCACAGGTCACTCTGTGTACATGAATTGGGGAGAGAGTAGCTGCTTTAGTGTACCAGGCCAGTGTGGACTCAGAAGGGTCAGGGTGTGTGTGTGTGTGTGTGTGTGTGTGTGTGTGTGTGTGTGTGTGTGTGTGTATGGTGTCTGTGTGTGTGTCTGTGTGTGTGTGTGTCTGTGTGTGTGTGTGTCTGTGTGTGTAACTGAGCAGACAGCCAGTTTGGAGGGTCATGAGCAGCTGGCTGTCTGTGTGGTCAGGCTTCATATGTCTGATTTGTAACATATTACAGGAAGGGGTGGGCCATGAAATTGTGTTCAGCCTGTGGCATTTGGATGCCCCTTGGGCTCAGCATTGGGTGTGTCAGAAGGGGCGCTCGTGGGGCACAGGCCTGGGCTGCAGAAAGGAGTCCGGTTGTCCATCATCCTGCGGAACATGTTAGAGAGTCAGGGATAGCTACAGCTTTGGGTGAACTGAATCAGAGTCGGGGGGTGGGGTGGGGTGGGGGGGTGGAAGCCAGGCTTCTGTGAGTGGGAAGGATGAGGTGCCCTGGGAGTCTCGAACCAGGACATGCCCAGCTTGATTTCAGCATTCAAATCAGCTGGCTTGACTATGGCCAACATTCCCCAAAGGGAGAAGACTCTCCTGAGAGCCAGAGAATCCTCATGGAATCACCCCTTCCTGCTGACCCTGGCTTTTTAAGGACGGGATCTTAGGACAAGGACTCTCTCTCCATAGCAGACCCTGGAAGTTGGACCTGCCCTCCATGCTCACGGCCCTGTCACGCATCCTGCTTTCTATCATTAGCATGCCTTGTCTCCATCACTCACCCTCACAGCTGTCAACAACCCCCCCACTACGGGTTCCTCTCAGCTCCAGGCCCTACTTCAAGCCAACATCCTAACCGTGGCCCTGACCAGCGGCCTCCTCCCATGGCCATGCCGTGGCCTCATAACCCCTAACACATTCCCTCTAGTCCTAACTAACCTTCCATTTCCCCTCTGACCACTGTTCTCTGCCTGAACGCTCCCTGTCAGCTGCCCAGGTTCAGCGCCCTCCTCACATCTCTGCTACGCTTCCACCTGCCCTTCCTCCTCACCAAGCCTGGCCCCAGGACAGAGACTGCTAGTATATCCCATTTCTTTGTTCCCTGTGCTCCTGGTCCCACAATCCTGACCAAAAAAGTCAGCCGTGGATGAATCCAATTCTCGGCTTAGCATCTTCCACTGCATGGACAGAAAGCCGATGGTCTCAGGCTGATGTGACTTCAGATCCAGCCATCAAAGCCACTAGCCTGCCTGTGACTGCAGCCACTCAGCTCCCTGGGCCTCCTTCCACAGTGGGACAATCAGCACCCTCCAGCAGCCCTCACAGCCGCTCTCCTCACTGCCCCACCCTCCCTCCCTGGCATATCCCATGAGCATCCATGCTGCCTGGAATGCCATGCAGAATGGGCCTTTGTGAGTTTTACATGACCCTCAGCTCTCACCACGCCAGGGCAGATATATTCCCCAATTTCCTGGTCATTCTCTCCTTTCTTTCTCAGTTGTTCCCTAAGAAGTCACAGGAACTCTGTGTAGACACATCCAGTTAGGCTCTCAGCACTGAAGCAGCTTGAGTCCCCTGCTTCTAGAGGAGTCTATGCATGTACTAGGTATGTGTGGCCACATGAAAGCCTGTGTGAATGGGTACCCATAAACACACCTCTATATACACTTGTTCACACAGATATGTACATGCTATTGCCTGTGACTGGGTCCTAGGGTAAAGTATGTGTGCGTGTACACATGTGTAGATGTTTGTGCATTAAGATCCCCTAAATATTACAGGGCTCATAGGGCTGCCCTCTCTCCCTCACTGCCCTACACAAGCTCTTCTAGCCCCTCAGTGCCTATACCCATCTCAAGGCCTACAGTGATGACATCCCCATCTCCAGCTCAGGCCTCTCCCCTGAGCCCCAGACTCAGGAGTCTCTGTACCCCAGGATATCTCCCGGTACAGTGTTCACCTCCCTGTGTCAGAATGCCTTGGCACAAATTGGTTAGAGGGGTGCTCTGCCACACACATCAACCTCTCCCATGGTGCAATCCTACATGCAAAGCTGACAGGTTTTCAAAATGGACAGAATAGAGGACAGGGTGTGGGTGACATACAGAAACCTAAGACAGGTCAGGGACAGTGTGGTGAGAGCTAAGCATCACAGCCATACAAACCACCCACCTGGGTCAGATCTGTGCCAAGTTGTTATGATCCTGTTTCCTCTTCCTCATCCTCTTCATCCTCCTCCTCTTCCTCTTCCTCATCTACATGGCCCCGGTCCTTGGAAATGTCACCAAACTCAAAGTTGCCTTCAATGTCCAATACTTGTAGGTGTTTCAGCCTCCGGAAGGCACTTTCCACCACGGAGCCCACGGCCAGCTTGTTGAATCTGAGTGGTGGTCCATGAGTCAGTGTCAGGAGCCCAGGCTGATGCCCTCATGCCTGCCCAGCTCAGAAGGGAAGAGAGAAGGGAGTCGGTGTCTGGGAAATGGCACAGCAAGT
Source organism: Sigmodon hispidus (assembly GCA_004025045.1). Taxonomy (NCBI): domain Eukaryota; kingdom Metazoa; phylum Chordata; class Mammalia; order Rodentia; family Cricetidae; genus Sigmodon; species Sigmodon hispidus. Next base: position 27,181 of record PVIH01002946.1, read on the forward strand.
CGTAAAGGTGGGGGACCAAGAAGCATGGTGCACCATGGCAAGTAGACCTGCTGGGGCACTGCCAGCTTGGATGGTCATCTACAAGGCATGTGCAGTCCCCACTTCATCCATAGAGTGGCAGCCATGGCAGGTACCTCTGCTGCCCTGAGGCACACAGGCAAGGCCATGGCTGAGCTGATGAGGGAAGTACTCAGCTCTGCTCAGAAACCCAGAGTCACACCACCCCAGTGTCATCACCCCGGACCATCTGCTATCTTCTGTTCTATCTCCTCTCTGATTTGGGGGAAGGGTCGAGTTGGGGTGCGGGACCTAGGCATCTGCATTCTTGGTCTGACACCTGAGCCCCACTTGGATGGCTCGGAATACAGCTGTCACCTATGACTTCATAGCTACAGGGTAGCAAGCTGCTCCCTAGGCTGCCTTTTCTCCAACCACATGTACATCAGCGACACCCCCAATAACTCATTAGTGTTTCTGATGCCTACTAACAGACCACTCGGGTCTGCCAGAGCTGTGCTCACCCTCTACCTGCAAGCTACTTCCTTGGGTCTCAATCCTAGTGTGTGTGTTGGGGCAGGGGGCGGGTGTAAGTGGAACTTCAGGAACACCCTACCTGAGAAAGATCCCCTTGAGGTTGGGAGTGGAGTCAAAAGCATTGGCAGGAACAGAGCTGATCTTGTTATTCTGCAGGTACAGGTACTCAAGCGATGGGGGGAGCCCCTGGGGAATCTCTGTGAGCTGGTTCCCAGCGATGTCCAGCAGCTGCGGAGGTGAGCAGGGCGGTCAGGACTCCTACCTGTGCTGAGTACTTCACAGTTTACAGATTCCCACCAAGCTGTAATCAACAGCTAATGAAAAATCCACATCTGCCAGGCGGGGAGACTGCTCAGCTAGGCTAACCCATCTCTAAGGCTGGAACATGCTGTGCCACATTCCAAATGTTTGTTCTAATTGATGTCATCCTACCCAGTCCTTCTGCCTTTGCATATGAAGTCAGAGCCAAGCTATTTTCATGTCATACCCTTTCCTCCTGAACCCACCTGTCACTTCCATCTGGGATCCACATGGGAGGGGCCCGGAGAGTGGGCACAGATTTGTAGAAATCCTGACACAGCAAGCAAGTCCCAGGCTGAGCAGGCTCAGAGTCACCTCGGGCCTGGAGCCCAGGGGTCATAGCCAGGGAAGTGGGCACACACTGGCTCTGTGGTCACCCTCATTGCCCCTCAAAGTGCAATGCACTTTCTCCAGACCCAAACTAGTGCTCCCCTGGGGTGGGACTGCATGAGTTTTCAGTTTCTCCATTGCCCTGATAGGCTGGGATTCAGGGTCAGCACCCAGATCTCACACAGTTTGGTAAGCCAGCATCAGGATTTCAGGGGGACCCAAAATTTCCACCTGTTACCTTCGCTGCCCACAGGGCTTCTTAGTTCCCATTTTGTCTCCACAGCCATTGGCTCCCTCCACTCTCAGCTTTACCAGTTCCTCATTCATTCCAGAAATGGTCAGTGCCCATGGGTGCTGGGGACATGGAATCCATGAGACACCATCTCCACTCTTCCGAAGCCAGACAGGCTGTGTAGATAGACCAGAGCCTGACAAAACAAGGCTTGGCCGTAATGAGGGAGAAGGGAAAGGCCTCATCTAGCTTCAGGCCAGGAAATGCTTGCCAGGGTATTAGCACAGGGTGAATTTGAGGGAAAAGGGGCAGGTGCCTGTCAAAAGACCCACAGTGTCAGGGAGAATGCCTGCTCACTCACCAGATACCCAGGCTGAGGCTCAGAGAGGTGTCTGACCTGTCTGTCCCTGCTAATGGGTAAGCATGTTTCCTAGGCAAGATGACATGCAAGCGGAGTCCTAGGTATACCCTAAGAAAGGTGGTGCCCCTTTTACTTCTCACAGATCCCCAGTTCTGGAACTGTGTCAATTACAATGTGATGAATTCTTCCAGACTTACAGGATGATTGAAGGAACAAAGGAATAAATGAGTAGATGTCTCTAGTAAGCAAGGCAGGCTGAGTGTGTCCTGTGGAAGGGCTGGTGTGCCTGAGCAGGAGCAGAGGGAGCCTTGAAAACCATAGCAGGAAATCTGGTGTGGGACCTCAAGGAAGCAGGGAGCTATAGAAGACTGGATAGGATGTGTGCACATAGGTGCTTTTCAAGTATGGAAGGGTGAGATCCTAAGAAGGTGCAGTCCAGGTAAGAAATAGGGTGGCTTGGCCTGGGGCATGAGCAACCCAAATAGAAAGCTGGACAGGCTGTCTGAGGCAGTCAACAGACACGTGAGGTAAGCTGAGAGCAGTTTACAAGTCTCCCTGGGTGGGTGTAGCCCTCCCCACAGTGAGTTAGAAAAAGTAGCAAGAGGGAGCAGGTGTAGAGTGTTGGAGCCAAGATTGAGCGCCTGATGAACAGGTTGGAAGGCAGCAGAGAGCTGGATTCTGGTGAGGCTCTCAGCAGAGTAGCCTGGGTGAGGAGAGACCCCAGTCATGCTGCAGAACCAGCTGCTGCACCTATCACACCCTGTTCAAGTCAGGGTACCTCCTGGATTCTCTCTGCCCCACCCCTCCCCAGTGTTCTTTGAAGACACCCCAGTCCTGATGGTAATTCCCACACCACAGCCAATGGTAAGCGTGTCAGACTAAAACATGGGCCTCTCCTTCTACCCAGAACCAGCAGCTGACAAACCTGAACCTAATGTGTGGCGGATGGCGCTAATAAAGAAAAACACTGCAGAGAAAGACCTTAGAAGTGGCGTCTAAGCAGAGCCCTGAGAGACTAGAGCAGGCCCTGGGGAGGTCTGAGGGAGAAGAGACAGTGTGGAGGATCTCAGCTTCTGTCATAAAGAATGGCTCTGGGAGAACAGAGCTGCTCTCCTGTGTTCTAGTGAATTTCACCTGCTCACTGCTCACCTCACATGGGAGCTTCTTCTTGTCCTGAGATTTGACTCTGGGGATATTTCTGCATAGTCACAGCAGCCATGCCCATTGGTTGGCCCTAGAGTGCCTCGAATAGCTCTCCCATCCTGGCCCTTGGCTGACTGGTGAAATCAACATGGACAATGCCCCAACCTCCAACGTCAAGAACCAGCCTTCTGAAAGTACCTACCTGTGTATTTCAGCACTCTGGGCCCACATTGCCCAAAGTGGCCCCTAGTCCTCCTGAACTACGGACCCTAAACTGTACCCATGACTGTCTCTTTACCTCCACCACCTTTCTCAAGCCTGGCTCTGCCTGTGGTGATCTGACCTGGCCACCTCCTGTGTTTGCTCCGCCCTTTGCCCTTATAAGTAGGCTGGACTCACGGTCATGGCCTTCCTACCCTAAGGTCAGCCTCCCCAGCAGGTATCTAACTGTGAATTAGCTCAGCCTGGCTAACCCACAGGAACCCAGCTCTGGCCCAACCATCCCTCATGTCAGGACAGCCATTCTCATAGGGCCACCAACCTCTCTCTCTTCCCTGTGCCCCCATGTGGTCTACTTTAGTACCTGCAGACCAGCAAGGTCCACCCAGGCACGGGGTCCCAAGGCCCGGCTACGCAGTCGGTTGCCTGTGAGGTAGAGTTCCCGTAGCTGGGCCATGCCAGCTAGTGCCCCACGTGCCAGGGCAGCCAACTCATTGCGCTTGACCTTCAGCACGTGTACATTTCTAGGTAGGCCCGGAGGGAGGGTTTGCAGACGATTTCCAGACAGGTCAAGGGAGCGCAGTAGGCGTAGCTTGCGGAAGGCATCCCTGTGCATCTGTGGGCTGGTGATGCGGTTGTAGCTGAGATTGAGTTCTTCCAGGAAGTAAGTGGTGGCGAAGTCCTCTCGGCCGATGCCTGTGATCTGGTTGTGTAGAATCATGAGGGTGCGAACTCTGCGGGGCAGGCCGCTGGGCACACGCTCCAGCGCATTGTTGTACAGATGCACAGTGTGCAACCGCTTGAGGCCTTGGAAGGCCAACGGGTGGATGCCCTCAGCTCGCAGCTGGTTGCTGTGCAGCAGCAGATACTCAAGGCTACGGATGGGTGTCAGCACATCAGCATCTACACTCTGGATGACATTCTTCTCCAAGTGCAGCAGGACCAGGCTGCGGGGAAGGCCCGCTGGGACCCGAGACAGGTTGTTGCTGGACAGGTCCAGGTACTCCAGGCTGGAGAGCTTCCTGGAGAAAGGAGGGGACTGAGATGCTAAGCAGGAGCCCACATCCCACATCTGCCATCTCAGCAGGCCTTATCTATATGCTTCACTTGTTCCCAGAGACAGAAATGGCAAAAGACAAAAGCCCCAAAGTTTCTTCTCCAGGGAAAGCAGCCAAAGAAAGTAGACACGTGACTGTGCCCAGCTGAGACCAGCTGAGACTGCCAGGTGCCATGGTGATGAGGAGGATGCGGTGATACAGGGACCCACCAGAAGGTCTCATTGTCCAGGCCCTCATCGGTCAGGTAGTTGTTTTGCAAGTACAGCTCCCGCAGGTTGCTCAGCTCACTGAAGGCCCCAGGGGGGATCTTCTCTAGTTTATTGTTCTAGAAGAAAAAGGAGGGAGGGGAGGGGGCAAAGTGAGAGGCAGGGGCAAGATCCAGGCCTCAGGATGAGGTGTCCAGAGGAGCCAAGAGCTACCAAGAAGGGAGTCAGGAGTCAGACATGCAGCAGCTGGGTGCCCAGACATCTGCCTGCTCCCCTCGGAAGCTAATACTCCAGCAATGTACTCTCAGACTCACTCGGCATCCCCATACGCCACTAGGTCATGCTTCTCCCTCAGCAGTTCTGTGTCTAGCCAAGAGGCTGCCTCTTTGCTCCCCACCTTGAGATGCAACTTGTACAGGGCAGGTGGTAGGTGTTTGGGCACGTGGCGCAGGAAGTTGCTGGACAGGATGAGGATCTCGACGTTGCTGGAGCCATTGAACATGTTGTCTGGCAGCCCGGCATCTGCTAGCTTGTTGTTATGCAGGTACACAGACCTGCAGGATGGAGGTACAGTCCTCACCCTACCTGGGCTCCCCTGCCTTAGGCCAACTTTGCTGTGTACCCCAAACTCTTATGCTGAGAGCTGAACCCAGGGCACCTTTCTACCATCTTAACCCAGGAATGCAGAGTCAAAGAACTTCAGAACTCCCTATATGGTCAGGGACAAGGATCAAGGCTCAGCACCCTGCCAGAAGTCACCACATAAATTAGTGACAGAAACAGGATTCCTAGCCCAGACTCCTTCATCTGAAGTCCAGTGTGACTTGGGGATGGTCACACCTCCTTAAACAAGTTCAAAGAAGGGGAATCTGCCTGTTGAAAGCTGCTCTTCGCTCCCAGACCCCACCATTCCCACGCTCTCAGTCCTCATTTACCGGACGGAGATCCTCAGGTCTCAGCCTTCTGGATCCTGAGCTCCTCTAGGTCCTGCGTGTTTCTCCACCACCCCTGGGCATCGCTCCTAGCCCACAGCACAGCAAGCTCCTTCTTGGGCCTGCCTATGTCTCCTCTCTGTCTCAGTTTCCTCCAAACCCTCCACACTCACCTGACACACTCACACATTCCCACACACCCAGGATCATCCCTCTGACCTCAGATGTGGCTTTTGGCCAAAGGTGAGTCCATAGATCTTAGTGAGATAATTGGCGGCGAAGTCCACACTGATCAGGGCATTTGGCAGGAATCGGGGTGCCAATGTCAACTGGAAGGGAAGAGTCAGCAGAATGACCGATGGAGCCTAGCTCCGGGCCATGCCACCTGGTGCTCACCAGCATCTCCCCTGACCCCAAGGCCACTTTCCTAATGTAGAGGCTCCTTCCATCTTTTGATAAAACAAAATGTGCCCGGCTCCAACAGCCCTTAGCTTGGCTCACACATCGCCTTGTTATAGGGGATGATGTGAGCCCCCTTCTTCAACATCCAGAGCAACAGAGGCCAGGCTGGAAAGGGTTCTGGGGAGCAATCACAGAACTCAAAGGAAGAGAGAGCCAAGAGGGCAGGGAAGCCCACCCACCCTCCATGGCCCTCACCTTGTTGTTGGCCAGGTACAGGTAATTGAGGCTGGTCAGATGCTCAAACGCCTCCTCTGGGAGCCCTTTAAAGGACAGGTCAGAGCCCTGGATGAAGGAGATACTGAAAGGGAGAAGGGGAACCACCCACTTGCTAGGCAGCTCCCTCCCTTCCCAAATCAGTTCCGACATTCATGTTCATCCGGCATCCTCTCTCTTCTCACGTGGCCCAAGCATAGAAGCAGCTAAGTGCTTGCTGGGGACTGGGTGACCTAGCCTAGTCCTTTGAGGCAGGAAGGAGTGCTCCCCCAGGGTCATGGCCTCTCTTCAGTCTCGGCCCCACCTATAGGCAGGTGCAGCCAAGCTGGGCTCTGTGCAGGGCTGGCTTCACCACCCCCCCCCATTCCCTCTCACAGCTGGCTTGTGAGGAAACTAGTTAGACTGGCCCCTCTCCAGCCCTGAGCTGGCCTCTGACATCCAGATCCTGATCCAGGACCCCCAGATGCTGAAACTGGCCCAAGTCAAAAGACAGGGAACAGTTACATAAACCCCGGCTGTCTCTCCATGGAATATCCTGCTGGGGAGTGTACTATGACAGCCAGACTGAGCTCTAGCAGCAGCAATGAGGGAGACAAACAGCTAAATGAACCAAAGCAGGCGCCGGAGCTATTGCTGGAGATCAGCTGCGGGTTTAAAGTCTAAGATGAGCGGCTGAAGATCACACAGGCGCCATATGCCGCTAACACTCATCAAAACACTTCAGACTGGACTGGACTTTGAAACTGAGTCACTTATGGCCCATAAATTACATACCAATGAAGCTGCTTTCTTTTCAAATGGAGAAAGGGAGAATATCAGAATATTGATTAATTCAAAGAGGCAGGATTATGGGTGCCCCCTTCCACTTTGTTTGCTTTAAGTTCTATATCAGTTATGCGTTACATTTGTCTTCAGGGGACTAAAACAACTTAAGGATGTCACTCTTGGTTTCTGAGGGCCCTTGGAAATCGGAGCATGTGGTGATATATGTGGAGCTTCTGTGACAAGGTCCCCAAGGGGCTTGTGCTCTTAATGCTTCAAAGCCTACCTCCCGGTCTCAGACACCCACAGTAGTAGGCTCAGGCCCACATCAGCACCACCCACCCCCCACCTCCCCCCCAGCCCAACCCAATCCTGGGCTGCCCTTCACCCCAGGGTCTGCAGAGTGAGTTCTATCTGAGGCCACCATGCCTCTTGGGCCTCTGAGGTCCCATGTCCCAGCTCCAGAGATGCCTCCCTTGGGGGGTATAGCTCAGTGGTAGAGCATTTGACTGCAGAGATGCCTCCCTCACCTCGGGAAGTCAGGCGGTTGTTCTGAAGGTTGAGCGTCTCCAGCCGCTGCAGCCGAGACAGTTCCTCAGGGTAGATCTTCTCCAGCTGGTTGTTCTGTGGGGAGACGGGCAGCAGCAGTTCACGGGTAGGTGCATGAGGGTTCTGCACCAACCCTAGGCCCTCCCAGGAGCATCTCTCTCCGACACCTGCCTTGGGATTCTCTCCTGAGGCGGACAGTGCACAGGAGTGGATGAAAACATATGTGAGTCCCACTCTTGAAGAATCCAGACCTGCACCAAGCGACAGTCACAGCGGCTGCTCTCTAAACAGAAGCCACCTGGTTCTCCTTTGGTCCTGAAGTCTCCACTCCCTTGGAATACTAGGTTTCTGACCATGTGCTCTGGAAAGCTCTCCAGGGCTGGATGAAGAGCCTGATCTGGATCTCATAGTGTAAGTGTTCTCTCTCTCTCTCTCTCTCTCTCTCTCTCTCTCTCTCTCTCTCTCTCCTTCCTTTCTTCCTTACCCTCCTCCTCTCTCTTCCTTCCTGGTTTTCAAGACATGGCTTTTCTGTGTATCCCTGGCTGTCCTGAAACTTCCTCTGTAGACCAGGCTGGCCTAGAACTCAGAGATCTGCTTGCCTCTGCCTCTCAAGTACTGGGATGAAGGTGTGGGCCAACGATACCTGGCTAAGCCTTTTATCACTGCCTGACTTTGTCTGTCTCACCCATGTACTGTGAGCATATAAGTCAGTGGGACCATGTCCTTCCAATCACCCAACAACCCACACAGAACCAGAGGCACCCACGGCAGGTACATGAGACAGTCTATGTGTGAATGGGTGGGAAACGAGCCTATTAAGAAGTATCCTCAATTTGTCCTTCCCTGTCATTCCTGCCTAATTTCTCCCCCCCCCGCCTCCCCCCCAGTGACCACAGGCAGATAGAACGCCTGCCTTCACGGGATCTCCTCTGGAGGGAGTGTAAATGTTCCTCCCTCCCCTAGGGCTGCCCTAGATGCACCAGGATCTATCCACCCTGTCAGGAGGCCTCCAGCAGGGGCTAGATCTCTCTCACTCTATGCTCTGAGCCCATTGCCTCCTGGAGTTGGATCCCCTAGTCCCGTACTGGTGTTAGTGGTGCCCTACCTGTTCAGCTACTGGGCAACTCTGTGCCCATGGGGAGACATTTTTACTCTACAAGATGAACAGCCCAGACTCCTTCATGAACCAGCAGACTGTATCTCAAGGCTCTGTAACCAGGGCATCATATAAGGACCAGGACTCTGTGAGGCTGATCTACCTTGCTACCCTGAATTGGGGGAGGAGTTTAGGGGAGAGAATCTGTAGAAATTAGAAGTTTTGGGTAAGAAGGGAGCTGTGCAACCTCATCAAAGGCTTGGAGTCAGTTGCTAGGGGCAACTGGTGGACAAGCATCAACCTCACCTGTAGTGACAGATGGTTGGTGTGCTCTGGCAGGTCACCCGGAAATTCACGCAGGTCAATGCCACCACAGTCCACGACACCTTCCTGGGAGCAGGCACAATCTCGGGGACAGTCGATGGTGGCTGGGCCAGGCTCTGGCTCTTCAGGGCTCAGGACTAGCACAGGCTGTTCCTCTTCCACAAATTCATTCTCCTCAGGGCTCAGGCTGTGGGTGTCACTTCGGCCAAACACGGGTGCCCTCACAGCCAGTGCAGGGCCCAGGAGCAGCTGTGGCAACAGTAGCAGGAGAGGTAGGCTCCTGCTGCTGGCCATGGTGCCTGTGGGAGGAGAGACTCAGGCCCACCTCGGGACCAGGTGATCCACGGGTCACATACACTGGCCATGTCATTAGGCCCCTGGAAGCCATAATAGGGCCCTCCTAGGCATACATAAGACAGTGGCCACCTTGGAGCTTGATGTCAGTCACCCTATTATTGGGGATATCCTCTGCAGTGATGGAAATGGTAAAAAGTCCTGTCCTTAGTCAGGGCTGCAAAACTACCTATGACCCTCATCAGCCTGGGTCCTGAGGAATTTGCACCCCTGTTTCACAGACGGGAAACTAAGGCAGGACCTGGAATCTGCTGCACCCCTCCTGTGCTGGCAATGTGGCAAGCAAATTTGTCCCTGCCCTAGCAGATGTGACACTGCTCCAGCTCCCATACAGGAGCCTAGGACGTGGCCTGGCCACCCTTCCAGCGCTCTCCTGGCCAGCCTGCCCTCCAGGCCTTTGCGTATGCCATTCCTTCTGCCCAGATGCCCTCTCCCTTTCTTATGTGTTCAGCAATTTCCTTTCCAAAAAATGACTCTAGGGTTACAGAGGGAGAGTGGGGATAGAATCTAAGATTGCCCAGGGCTTAGCAATAGTTGACTTGAGTTGTAGACAAAAGCCACAGCACCTAGGCTGAGAATAATAACTCTCTGCATGTGGGTACGGTCTGAGTGAACCCAAAGCCCGGCAAAGAGGTGACTGAGGTTGCTGCCATCCTATGACCTGACGTTTAGTCACTCAGTCATCTTTGCCAGGACCTGACACACATGACCACTGCCCCTGTAGATAATCCCCAGGGCTGTTGGGATGGGTACGGACTAAAAATGATACTTGGCTACCATTGTCCCTGTGGTCCCACAGGCCAGGGCTTAGCATCACAAGGACTCAGAAATGTCTGTGGGATGTGATAAGTTGTAACAGGTGGCACTGATCCCAGGTCTCACAGACACCACCCTAGTTCTCTCTCACTGCACCTTAGCCTTGTCATCTGCACCAGGCAGGTGCTGTCTAAACTCACAGTCCTGTCAGGACAAAGGATGACAACACACACAGAGTGGCTGATGCCTGTTAGGTAACAGGAGCAGATGTTGCTACTTTGATGAGCGGCTGACAGGTGCCCAGGGGAGGATCCAGGCTCCAGGATCCACTCTAGAACAGAGTAGTTGCCAGCATACAAGCCAGACTGGGTCTCTCCCACCACCCCCTCAGGAAATATAACCAACCATACAGCAGCTGGAGGGGTCTGAGCAGAGCGTGTCCTGGTGGGATTAGGGAGACTGTCCGCAGTGACGCTGCAGGGTAAGATGTGAGACCAATGGCTGGAGCTGTGAGCTCAGCTCTCACCAGTGTGTGACTTTAGGGAAGTTTTGAAACAGCTTAAATTTCAGTTTCTTATCTGTCTTGGAGATGATAACAGAAGTTTCCTCCCTCCATGGGCACTCCACAGGTCAATGAGGCACACACCGTAAATGCTTAGTAAATGAATAGACATGAATTCTCCCTTCCCTTACTCCAGTATCAGTTTATCAACAATACTCCAGTCACTCTCAACCTTCCTAATGCTTTGACCTTTATTACAGTTCCTCGTGGTGTGGTGATCCTTAACCATAAAGTTATTTTCATTGATACTTCATAACTGTAGATTTCCTACTGTTATGAGTTATAATATAAATATCTGATAGGCAGGATATCTGATGTGTAACCCTTATGAAAGAGCTGTTTGACCCCCCTAAAGGGGGCTCAACCAACAGGTTGAGGACCACTGCTCTACCCCATAGCACCCCCCATTCTAGCATCCCTTCTTTACCCCATCTCACATGTGGTGGTTTGAGTAGCTATGGCCCCATAGACACACATATTTGAATGCTTGGCTCATAGGGAGTGTCACTATTAGGAGGTATGGCCTTGTTGAAGTAAGTATAGCCTAGGAGAAAGTGTGTCACAGTGTAGGCAGGCTTTGAGGTCTCATATATGCGCAAATTACACCCAGTGACACAATTCACTTCCTGTTGCCTATGGACCAAGATGGAGCATTCTCAGCTCCTTCTCCAGCACCACGTCTGCCTGCATGCCCCATGTCATACCATGATGATAATAGACTAAACCTCTGAAACTGTAAGCCAGCTCCAATCAAACGTTTTCCTTTATGAGAGCTGCCATGGTCATGGTGTCTCTGCACAGCAGTGTGACACTAATAAGACACCATGTCTAGAACCCACTTAGACTTCTTGGTCTGGCTGGTCCCAACCCATCTGCTCTAGCTGGGCTGCAGAAGATGCTATAGCACACTAGTCATCATGATTCCACTGCTGCACTATTTAGATCCTGCTTTGTGTTCTCCCTGCCTCAGATGGTCCATCCTGCATCCAGCCCTGGGCCCCAGAGACAGAGGTGAAGTAGTAGACCATGTGCCTGTCCTGTCTGGAGTAGGCAAAACCATAACCACTACCCACTCAGATCCAGGTGGCAGTATAAAGAGTCCCTATGGAGATAAGATATCCCAGGGAAAGGGTAGAAAGGAGAGGGCAACATCCAGGTCCCTTGATCATACAATCTGCACGGCCTAAGCAGACTGGAGACCCAGCCCTCTAGTCTGGCAGAGCCAGGGAGCCCAGCAGATGCCTAGCTCTTAGATGCCAGAGCTCAGTGAGCAGAAGGGAATGACCCTGGCAGCAATCTGGCCCTCCATTCCCCTGCCACACCTCTACAGATCATTAGCCACCCCACCCCCCTTCATAGTTGACTGTACAGTCTTCTTGCCAGGGGGTGAAGGGTCGGGGTGGGGAGTGGAAAGTGAGCCCTAAATTTACTCAGGGAAGGAGACCAGAGAGTAGATGTAGGGAAGGAGCTGGTCCTCACATATACAAGGTACTCACTGGACAGGCTGGCTTTCTTCCCTCACCTTTGGCTTGTCTCCATAAAAATCCACAAGTTTATCTGTGCAAATACATAATTTATATCAACATTCTGAACCAAACTGAAAATGTTTTCTTCACTACTTTAAAGATCAGAGAGCAGAGGCCCACTGGGATCAGCCAGTGTAACAGCTGTTGAGGAGCTGAGCTGAGCTCCAGGGCCTTTGCACTGTCCCATGCTGCTCTCGGGGGCCAAGCACATCAAGTGCTGGGGTCCTACATGGAAGCCTGGGGCAGGTTCGTGGCTAAGCGGTTCATGATGCCATATGTGACTATAAAGCACTTAAGACAGTATGGCTAGTCCACGTTGAGACACGCTTTAAAGAACATGTGTATAAATTTTAAAGGCACCGCAGAAAAGAATGTAAAACACTTCATTAATACTAATGATGTAGAATTCCTCAATCATTCTTTTCATGGCTAAAAAACATTTTTAATATATTGGATTAAACAAAATTAAGTTTACCCATCTTACTTTACTTTTAAAAAATTATTTGTTCTAGACACTCAGAAGGTGGAGGCAGGTAGAGGTCAAGGCCAGCCTGGTGTACAGAGAGATTTCCAGGACAGATAGGGATGCAAAGTAAGACCCTCTCTTCAAAAAAAAAAAAAAAAAAAAAAAAAAAAAAAAAAAAAAAAAAAAAAAAAAAAAAAAAAAAAAAAAAAAAAAAAAAAAAAAAAAAAAAAAAAAAAAAAAGGCCAGGCAGTAGTGGTTCATGTCTTTAATCCCAGCACTTAGGAGGCAGAGCAAGTGGATCTCTATGAGTTCGAGGCCAGCCTGGTCTACAGAGCAAGTTCTAGGACAGCCAGGGCTACATGGAAAAACCTTGTCTCAAAAAAACAATAAATAAATAAGTATAAAAATTAAAAATCATGTGTGCTTATGTGTGTGAGAGAGAATGCACATGAGCAAGTGTGTATATGAGAGTGTGTGTGCACATGAGTGCATGTGTGAATGCGTGTGTGTTGTGGGAGGCATCAAGCTTCCAGACAATGCTGTCTCTGCCTCCCACCTTGCTGGGATTATGGATGTGTGCGTCTGCATCCGTGGGTTCTGGGGATTGAACTCGGGAGGTCAGACTTGCACAACTGGTGCTTCTTCTCACTGAGCATCTTCCTGGCCTGTTAACATGGCTTCTAGACCACTTTACATTGCATTTGTGGCTCACATCATATTTGTTAGACAGGCCTGCTTTGGAGTCTGTTGATAAACTGATAGGCTTTAGAATCAGGTAAACCGAGTCACCTGAGATGTGAGAGTAAGGTATAGACTCACAGGAGCTCATAGGAAGCATAACCTCGCCATAGATGTCTCTTCAAAGGAAGTGAAGCCCAAGACTAGCATTCTGATGGACAAGCATCAGGCAAGAATGAAAGAGACTCTGTGTGTGTGTGTGTGTGTGTGTGTGTGTGTGTGTGTGTGTGTGTGTGTGTGAAGGTCCAGACAGTCCACATAGGAAACTCCACAAAGCTCACTGGATTGTGGGAAATGAGAATGGCACAAGCTGGCACAATGGTCACAAACCCCGGGCAGCTTAGGCCCTGGAGTCTCAGCCTTGTCTCTGGAAGATAAGGAGTTGCTGAGGTGAGGACAGCAGGCTGTGGATGGAGGCTACAGCAAGGCTGTGCAAGCGATCAAGAGGCTGACGAGTCGGTGCAAGAATGGAAAGCAAGGGTTAGATTCCAGAGCCAGACAGAATGGATCAGAGTCCAGCCTCACGTCCTGCACTCAGGGTCTGTGACCATTCACTGAGCCCCCCACTCTCTTTTGAGCTATAGCTTGTTGGACCAGGAAAAAGCCCAGGAATAAGCATGAGCTGTGTTCCTAACATGCAACTGGAAACTCATATTCATGGCCCCCACTGCTGCCTATCCCAAATATCTCAGACTCCTCAGCAGCCCTTCCCTCAGAGGTCTTGGCTTTGTCCTTCAACCTTAGGCTGAGCCTCCCTGGATTCAGGGTGCTACATGAATTTATGGGAAAGCAGAGGAGAAAGGGCTACAATATCAACTGTTCAGATCCCCTGCTTTATAACTTATGATGTAAATAAGAGTCAGGAGTTGGAGCACTGGCTCACCTGGTCAAAGCAGTTCTTCACTTGCAGAAGACCTGAGCCCGGCGCTCACTGGGCTTACAGGTTACGACCACCTGTAACCCCAGCTCCAAGGCTTCTGATACTGCTGGCCTCTGCCAGCACCTGCAACACACAGACACATAAAAAAGTCACAGCCGGGCAGTGGTGGCTCACACCTTCAATCTCAGATCTGAGTTCAAGGCTAGCCTGGTCTACAGAGGGGGTTCCAGGGCAGCCAGGGCTACACAGGGAAACCTGTCTCTGAGAGGGGGAGGGGAGTCTCTACAAAAAGAAAAATAAGAGCTTAATGGCTCAGCCAATAAAGGCTCCTGCCTCAAAGTCTGATGACCAGAGTTGGAACCCCAGGACCCGTAGAGTAGAAAGAGACAACCAATTCTGGCAAGTTGTGTCCTCAGACTTCCACACATGCTCTATGGCATCTGCATCTAAACACACACAATAGTGTAGATGATCGATAGATAGATAGATAGATAGATAGATAGATAGATAGATAGATAGATAGATAGATAGAATACATTTAAGACTAGAACTAATCTTTTTCTCCTGCTCATAGCTCTGAGCTGGTCTTGAAAGCTGAGTAGGAATTCCCCAAGTGAACAATGGGCAAAAGGAAAACCTCCAAGCAGATGGAAAACAGTGACAGGTGTGTTTAACCAGGGTAAATGGGGAATAGAAATTAGGGATGGTGACACAGCTTGCCAAGGGTATCAGCCACCATGCCAGAGTGTTGGTGATAAGGAGCCATCAGGATCATGATCAGCATTCTGTGTATGACTCCACCAAGCCTACAGGTACCACTTCCTACCTGGGAGTCAGACAGAGGAACAAAGAGCATCCTCTCATGCTGCACAAAGTCACTGAATCTGCCATTTCTTACCTTGCACATGGAAGACTGGGCCCAGGGCTCCAAAAATATACAGGAGGCAGAAGCCCTGACCAGCCATTCATGTGTTTCCCGGGGCAGCCTAGGCCCTTCCCAGTGGTGTGTTCCCTGTGAGCCTGGATCATTTTGGCTTTCACAGGGTGAAAAGGAGAGGTAGAAAAAAGGCCCACCCAGGGGTCCTCCCAGATCACACCCCTGGTGCCTCTTCGTGCCTGGCAGAGAGCAGTTCCACCCTCCCCAGCAGATGCTCTAGTTGCTAATGCTCATCCTTGTGTTACATCTAGCATGTCTGCATCCCAGCCAGGGCACTAGCCCTGGGTGCACACTCCAGCAACTTAGGCTGCAGCTGCCTACTAATCCAGGCCGCCCCCCCACCCCCACCCCCGCACAGGAGCCCCAAGCCGACCCCACCCCCTCTTTCCACCTGACTGCAGGTCAGGTATTTCAACTGGCTCGTCCCCATACCCCCTCCCCACTCGCCGCCCAGGCTGATGGTGGTTCAGTGACACTCAAAACTCCAGGACAGTGCTTTTCGCTCCGTCCCTTTCTGTCCTGCTGGAAGTAGCAGCCTAGACAGCTGCGGTCGGAGTGCACCGTGCTGTGCTAGCCTTGCTAGCTTGTGCGTCTCACCTGTCCCCACGCCCTAGAGATTGATTTCTGCCTCCTTCTGTGTTTGTTTCTGTCTGTAAAGATGTCGGGTGTTGGACTTGGTGAAGCCTCTACAGAACTGACGTGGAAAGGCGGGGGATGCCCTGGGCCCAAGTTTTCAGTGCAGGGATTCAGACCCCTCCCGAGTTCCACCTGCCCCCACAGTCCCTGTCACCGGCCCGCGTGTTTCCACCTCCCCTCCCCATCCGCTCGCAGATTCTTTCCAGATGTGCACAGCGGGAGGAGCCCGAAGGCTAGGACCAGCCTCTGAACATCGAGTAAAAAAAGCACCCCATGCCCCCTGATCCCGCAGAGGTCGCCTCCCTCGCCCCCCGGGTGTGTGTGTGTGCCCGACTGTCCTGTCCAGTGTCCACGGGACAGGGCGGGATGCGGCGACCCTGCCCGGCAGCGGCGGCGGACGCACAGCCGGGAGTCAGGGTGGGCTGTCCGGACGCCGCCCATGGTCCGTGGTCCCTCGGCCCACCGCTCTGCCCCGCGCCCCTACCTGCTGCTGCGCACCGTGCCGTGGGCGGAACAGGCTCCCGGGTGTCCGCTGCGCTCCGTGGGCGCAGGCTCCTATCATTCAAGTCGCGCCGAGCGCGCAGCGACGCCAAGTTTTGTTGTGGGTTCTCTCTCCCCGCCTCTCCCCCGGCCCCCGCCTCGCGTGCATCTGCCGGACGCCGCCGGCCTCTCCCGACACAGGCGCAGGGTCCCGCCGGGCGCGGGGAGGGAGGGCTTGCGCCCGAGGTGCCGGCTTTGGCGAGGCCCCACTTCCCGGGAGCCTGCGCCGCCGCCCCGGCCCCTCTCCGCCCCGGCGGGCCGCCGCACCACGCCCCCCAACACCGGCCAGGCGGGGTGCCAGCCTGCGCGATGGGGCCGCTCCCCCCGGCAGGCCCCCCGCACCTGAGAAGAGCCCAGAAGGCTCCTGCCAGCCACTACCTCTGCGCTCAGCTTCTTCCTGATGCCTGAGGATCTTGCAACCATTCCAGGACCAAGTGCCTTTCCCGTTCCCTCTCCCACCCTGGGGTCCTGGGCTCTGGCTAACGCAGCGCCAGCCAAGACCATGCTGGACCCCTTCCCGGCCAAATTCCTTGTTCTCCACCCCACCATCCGCCCTCACTCCGTTGGCCCTGGGCCCACAATTTGGTGAACCTTGAAGGATGGTAAACTGGGCAGGGAGTCTGCATGCACACAGGTCCGAGTAAGAAAAAGGCAAGGGGGTGAGCAGGGAGCACTTACGGCACCATATTGCTCCCAGGAGCTGAAAATAGTTCCAAGAAAAGGCACTTTAAGTACTAGCAGCTGAAGCAACAGTGTCGCCAGGGGCTTCGTGGTGAAAAGGCGGTGGGATGGGTTTGGGTGCTACTTGGAACCCGTGCTGTGACACAAACCCGTGCTGTGCTCTGGCCTTTGGGCAGGACTCACCCGGCTCCCTGAGAGGGATGAAGAAAATAAATCAAACGTGGGACCACTTGGCCACCTAAATTGCCAAGACCCTGAAAGGCCCTGGTAAAGTGGTTCCAGAAGGTTCACTCCTGCGCTGCCAGGCATTTGTTTGTACCTCCACCGGTCAAGTCTCTCCTTACAGCCCTGCAAAGACTATTTCTCTAACAAGTAAGGGCATGGCCTCTGTCGGACTGTGGAACCAACTTTACTATTCAGAGCTAGGGATTCTGGCCCATCTATCCATTTCAACTGCCCTCTGTGGTTCGAACAGGCAGGTATGTGAGTAGATAAAGGTAGAGCTTGGATTTGAACCCACGGCCATCTGTTTCCATTACCCATCACCGAAGAACTTAACAAGAACGAGAAAGGGAAATATTTTGCCTTCTTTGGCCTCAAATTCCAAGCCTCTCTGAGCTCAAACTTGAAAGTTGGTATGATTCACAGGGTTGGACGGGGCCCAATAGAGATGCATCTCGTGTTTTCTGGACAGAGCCTAGATTCAAGCAGAGCTTAAAAGAACTGGATTCTGTTGGCCTGATTACCCATGAACCAAAATCTTCTAGAACAAGGAGAATCAGCACATACTAAGTGCTAACAAAGTACCAAGCACTAGCTCTGAACATCCTGTCCTCCCAGCCCCGTGGGGGAAGGATTAGGGTGTTTCAGGGGTTGGGCACTTGGAGCACTATACACTTAACTTCCCTGCCATCCAAACTAGCTCTGCCAAGCCAGTGCCCACACATGCTTTGTGTCTGTGTGGTGCTTAAGGCAGAAGCTATATAACCGAGGCCCAGTCTGGAGGAATCATGAGTGTCTCAGATAGAAAATAGAGAGGATCCTGCTCCAGAACAAGACCTCTGGCTTTCAGAAGGGATGAGGCACCACTGAGTCTATGGTCCTGCTTCAGCCCCTTCACAGAGCTTCAGACACAGCTTCCCAGCATCAGCATCTCTTTGGTTTGAGATCACTACAGTGCATGATGTCAAGTGCAGGTTTTGGACACAGACCTGGGCCCAAAGGAAAAGTAATGGCTACATATAAAAAAGCTATGTACATTAAACAGAGAAATCCAGGACTCTGAGCAGCACAGGACTCATAATAAATATTCAATAAATAATAGCTGTTTTACAAGACAGTTACCCAGTCCCGACTAGACAGACTCTAAGAGATGTCCAATAGAAATGCAAAGAGCAGCGTCATAGAACATGCCTGTAATCCTAGGACTTAGGTGGCTGGGGCAGGAAGACAGCAAGCTTGAAACAGCTGGGCTACACAGTGAAATTCCATCTCAGAACGTGGTGGGGCAGAGGGCTGGATCGATGACTCAGGGGGTAAAGCACTTGCCACACAAGCCTGATGACCTGAGTTTGGATCCCCAGAAGCCATGGCAAAGCCAGACACTGTAGCCCATGTCTGTAATCCCAGAGTACTCCAATCAGGAGGGGAGGGACCTGGTGAAGACAGGAGGATCTTCAAAACCTTCCTCAACAAGGTACAAGGTGAAGACTGACCCCCCTCCATGCCTGTATTAACACACAGATAACAAACATACACACAGAGACTTTAAAGATGACAAGTGTCCAGAAATAACCCCCTGAACTGCCAGCCCCAGTGCCTTCTAATTACAAACAGAAGGAAGCAACACTGAAGAGAGAGAGAGAAGGCATGTGAGACACAGAGCTAGGGTGAAGGCCGGAAGGTTCTAGAGGAGGATGAAAGGGAGAGAAAATGAGCAGCTACTTATTATACTGTATCAGAGAAGATTGGTACAGCATATCAATCTTGAGCTCAGGACTCAAGGCCTTTCCTTACTCAGTAGCAGCATCCTGAATACGAGCTACCGCAGGAGCTAGATCAAATCAGAATGCTGTTTGGGTCTATGGAGTCTCAAAGTTTTTATCATTATTTTCACTAGTGCTGGGGATTAAACAGAGCACTGGGCACACTAAGCTAATGACTTATTTCGAAGGCTTACCCTCAGCTCTCTTTTTTAATTTTTTAAAATTTTGATACAGGTCTCATCAAGTTGCCCACCTTGAACTTTTGATCTGCTTGTCTATGACTTCTCCAGTAAGCTTATGAGTCTGCAACCATGACACCTGACTGGAGGCCCTTGACAGAAGCCCATGCTTGGGCTGGGGAGAAGGCTCCATTGGCAAAGTGCTCACATGAAGACTTGAGCCCAGTTTCCAGTACACATCCACAAAATAGTTGAGCACAGTGGCATACACCTGTGCTCAGAAACTGGCATGTGGGCGGGGTACAGACAGGATCCCTGGGACTTTCTGGCAGTCAGTCTAGCTTAATTGGTGAATTCTGGGCTCCCAGAGAGACCTTGTCTTTAAAAAATAAGCTAGAAAGGCTAGAGACACAGATCAGTTGGTGAAGTGTTTGCCAGGCAAGCCTGAGGACCTTAAGTTTGGATCCCTAGCGCCCATGTGAACACCAGGTACATGTCGATAAGGCTCCCCAGTACTCTGGGGATAGACAGGCCAATTCCAAGTCGTTATTGGCCAGCCAGGTTTGCCAAATCAGAAAGCTTGAGGAACCCTGTATCAAAATTCAAGGTGGAGAGCAATTGAGGAAGTCACCTAGAGTATCCTTCTGGCCACCAAGCACATGTGCACATGAACACACACACAAAGACAAAACTCATCAAGGAAGCAGAGAATAATGGGAAAACCACAGGCCAAGTCATATACAAAGAAGTCTGGACATTTCACATGAGCTATTTATTATTGGATTTGTGTATTTTTAATGTCTTCCTCTGGGTTGAGCACTCCAGGGCAAGAGCCTTAAGCCATGCTGTGTGAGGTTCCAGGTAGAATGTCACATACCACACTCCCCAACATATATATATATATACCAGAATGCCCACCCCTTAACCTCCACGGCTTGAAAATAGGTTATGCTACACAAAGGGCGTTGCAGATGTAATAAAGACTGGACATCTTCTTTGGGGAGAGGGCTACTGCGGGGAACTAAACTCAGCGCCTTGAACATTACTAAATCTCCAGCCCAAGATCGTGGATTTTCTTAATTTTGTCATGTAAACTTATCTATGTTGAGACATTTTGTAGGTTGGAATCAGGAGAAATGAAATAGAAGAGGCCTCCAAAAAGATGTGGCATGTGAGGTGTCCATCTACCAGCTTTAAAGATGAAGGAGCTGTGAGTCAGGGAAGGAGGCAGCTGGAGAAGCCAATTCATCACAAGGGCCTTCAGGCCTGTGGCAGCATGGAGTTCTGCAAAATCCTCACTCATCACACCAGCAGATCTCTGCTGATCTATCTCCACATAACAGCCCAGTGCGGCAGTAACTCAGCTCCTAAGACCCCAGGCAAAGCAACCAGGATAACCAGACAGACACCCTGAACCATGGTGGTGTTATCTACCTTTTACTCCAAGAAACCCATGCCCACGGAGAAAATGAATCTTGCCCAGGGCACTCCACTAATGAGAGTTGGAGTCAGAATTCAATCTTGGGTCTTCTGGGTCCAGCCCAGTCAGTGAGACTCTTATGTAGCAACCATTCAGTGGTCAGAGAGACTCCTACAAGACAGGATGGGCAGGCAACCAACACACCTTGGGCTGCTTTCACACTAAAAACTTAGCTTTTGAAGATTCAATTCTTCCAAAATTATAAATGAGTATTAAATGTAAGTGAGAGGTACAAGTCTTTCTGGCACACAGAAGTATTTTAAAAGAAGTCCTCCAAAACAGCCATCTGTGAAAGGGCACGTTCTCCATTCAGATGATCCCTTAGAAACCATTAAGGTCTGTCTCACAATAGATGACCTCAGGAGTAAAGTAGCCCTGTGGTTAGTGCCTCAAGTACACTCACTACCAGTGTTTATTGCCAAGGTGCTCAACTAATTTCCTTTTCTTCCTTTTTTTATTGATTTATTGAGTTTCTGACCTGCTGTATGTAGCTGTATGTATGTAGCATATATGTAGCTGGTGCCTAGGGTGTCTGACCCCTCTGCTACTTGGAGTTACAGATGGTTGTGAACCATGTGGGTGCTGAGAATTGAACTGGTGACCTCTGTTAGAGCAACATGTGCTCTTAACTACTGAGCCAACTCTCCAGCCCTTAACTGATTTTCAACCAGAGATTTCTCATTCTATATGTTTCTTCCTTTTACTTGTAAGAACTAAGCAAACTTCCACCATCCTTGGTCTTTCCTTTGTTCGTATTGTGAGCTGGTACCAGACCCTGCCCTTGAGAATCATCTCCCTAAGGCTTCTTTGAGCTGCCTAACTCAACCATTCACTTACAGTATCTTTATGTCCATTTATTTACATCCCAGTGAAGTACCCAGTCCTGAACAGACCTGTCTTTCCTACTACAGAAGGTGTTACATTCTACAGACAGATGGAGAGGAATCAGTGTGGAGTCAATGAGCTAGAGATCTTGAACTAGGTGGAGGGCTCCATTGGGCTTTTTTTTTTTTTTTTTTTTTTTTAACTTTATTTTGTATACACACACTAGGAGAGGGCACCAGATCTTATTATAGATGGTTGCAAGCCACCATGTGGTTGCTGGGAATTGAACTCCTCAGGATCTCTGGAAGAACAGCCAGTGCTCTTAACCTCTGAGCCATCTCTCCAGCCCCTCAGGTGTTATAGTCTAAATAGTGAATTATAAAATAACTTGTAGGAGAAAAAAAAAAGTGAACACTGGACAGTTGATTAATACTTACGTGTCCTGCCTGTAACTTATGCAATCTGTTTTCTTTACATTATTTGTATCTGTGTGTGTGGGTGGAATATGCACATGAGCTCAGGGGCCCAAGAAAGCTGAAGAGACTGGATCTCCCTGGGGCTGAAATTATAGACAATTGAGATCTGTCTGATGTTGATGCTAGGAACCAAACTTAGTTCCTTTATAAGAACAGCCCACAATCTTAACCACTGAGCCATCTCTCCAGTCCAATTTGATGTTTGTTTGTTTATTTATTTATTTATCTATCAAACCCAGGGCCTTGAACATGCTAGGAAAACATTTTATCACCAGGATACATCCTCAGTCCTTTTTGTCTGAAATTTAAATAAACAACACAGTATAATCAATTGTCCCCAACTGTATTTAATGTTGATGATCATAAATGCAGCAACTATAGGTCAAGCATTTGCCATGTCTACATAGTGCCGCAAACAGTAATATGAATATTGGCAGTAAAGATTTAGGAGAACTGACTATATGACCTCCCTTTGGGCAGTACATTTTGGCTTTTCTTTTCTTCTTTTTTTAAATAGTTCTTCAAGAAGTCTGGCTAATATCCTATACCAGATAAAACATCCAGCCAGATGGAATCAGACGCCACACTTCTCAAGGGCCAGAAATCTAGCCTAGCATACTCTGCTCTTACCAAGAACTAAAGAGCTGTTTGTTGCAGCCGTCTCCAGACACATCTAAGATTGGACCATTCCAGAAGATTTTGTAACTCTCTATTGAGAAAAACTCTAAAATCTGGCCAGACTTGGCTGTGGTTCCTGATAGCCCATAAATCTTTTAGGCCCCTCTTCAGCTGCTTAATACAAATTCCTAATGCTTACCAGTATGGGTCCAACCCATGGAGTTGGACATAGAAGCACAGTCTGGCTGATTTCTTCTCCAGTCAACAACATCTGTGGATGTGGTTGTGTTTAGAAAGCAGTCGCAGCACAGGTCGATTAGAACTGAAGTATTTGACAAACCTAAGCCTCTGAATGTCATACTAAACAATTTTGTATCTGCTCATTTAGTTACTGTTTAGTTATGGAGGCCATTAAATTTTAATGGTTCTTATCCAGGTTTGGTGGTGCACGCTTGTAGTCCCAGTACTCAGGAGGTAGAGGCAGGTGGATCTCTGAGTTTGAGGCCAGCAAGTTCTAGGACAGACCAGACTACTTAGAAAGACCCGATCTTAAAAAGAAAAAAAAAAAAAAAAAAAAAAAATCAATGGTTCTTAAGGAAAATATAAGAATACATATGGTCAATAAAAGCAAACTGCTTTCAATCCTAAACCCAACTGATTATCTGAACTCATATAAATCTTTCTCAAATAACTTTAAAAATAATCTACTGAGTACTAATGTGTACTTGACATTTTACAGATACAAATACTAACCCATATATACCTAAGGCAGCCACAATTACCTCAAGATTGATTATTTATATGTGTGTGTGTCACATGTGTGTAGGTAGCCAAGGAGGCCAGAAGGCAGCACCAGATCCCCAGGAACTGGAAGGCACCCACCATGGGTGCTGGGTTCCAAATGTGGGTCCTCCAGTAGAGCAGCAAGTGCGCGCGCGTGTGTGTGTGTGTGTGTGTGTGTGTGTGTGTGTGTGTGTGTGTGTGTGTGTTGCCTACATGTATATGTATGAACCACAGTGTGCCTGGTGCCTGCAGAGGTCAGAAGAGGGTGCCAGGTCCCCTGGAACTGGAGTTAAGGATGCTTCTAAGACACTATGTGGGTGCTGGAACTGAATCCCAGTCCTCTGCAAAAGCAACAAGTACTCTGAGCCATCTCTCAGGTCCCTCAACTTTTTCTTAAAAAGATGTATTGTTGTTTTTATCTGTGCATATGTGTCTATGTGAGTGAAAGCCACATGTGTGCAGGTCCCCAAGGGGCCAGAAGAGCGTGTCAGAGCCTTGGAAGCTGGAGTTACAGGCAGCTGCAAGCTACCAGATACAGGTGCTGGGAACTGATCTTGGATCCTCTGTAAGAACAGCAAGTGTTCTTAACCACTCTACACTTCTCCCTTCTTACAGAAGGTCTAACAAACTAGACCTTCACTTACTGTTAGCTCAAGGTCACAAAGCTGTTAATGCCACAGTGAGGACCAACCCACACACCTGGCAGCTCCTCTGTCTTCTTGTCTGCAAGTCTCAGAAGAGAACACTGTTAACTACAGGCTTTACATTGTTTTATTTCCTGAAGGTGACATGCACAGAGAAAACCAGAACACTTACAAAACTACCTTTTATAAAGTGTTTCACATTCTAAAAAGAACTCTTAGGTTGGATGTGGTGGAGCATACCTGTTGATAATCCCAACACCTGCCTCAGCTACACAGTGAGTGAAGGCCAGCCTGGGCTACAGGAGACTGTCTCAAACAAACAAAAACCTTATTTACTAATCTTCATTAGTAATACTAATGGAATACTAATACTAATAGAATTACTAATAACTTCATAAAATAGTTATTGGGGCTGGAGAGGTGGCCCAGTAGTTAAGAACTCATACTGCTCTTGCAGAGGACCTGGGTTCAGTCCCCATCACCCACACCTGGTGACTCACAAATCTGGTTTGAAGGTTTTTTTTTTTTTTAAAGTTGGTCTTAGAAACAAATTTCTATTGGCTTACCTCTAATGTATACTATATAGACAGTAGAGATGAGATGTGTTTCTAGAACATTCAAGATATTTACAGTATAAGAGACCTGGTTCCCTCTTTGTAAAGAAAGAAAGTAAAGGCAAGTGTGTTGAATGCCTGATGCTAATTTGTTTTATAGGAAACCGAGAGGGCCTGGTCAGGTTGTCTCAGCCCAGAGGCCTCTCTGTCTCCACCCTCTTCCTCCTATCCAGGCTTTCTCTGCTTATCTGATGCAGATGGTAGGAATTCATGGAAAGTCATCTGGGGAAACAGCAAGGCTAATGTATCCACAACCCTGGGGCTGCTTCTACCATCAAAGCACTAAGGACCTGTTCTGTCTTACTGCCTACTTCAGGCTTCTTCCATGTTTAATTAAAGACTTAGGAAAGATTCCAAATGTTCTCAAAGATCAGGACAAGTCAGGCTAAGGAAGGATTTCTAATGCTTTCTATCATCATTAGGGCAGCAGATGGTCTATTTGAACAGACTTAATTCTGTGACTAGGTTTCCATCCCCAGACATGCCCTTCTGCTGAAAGTGTTGGTAAGCTAGCCTCCCCCTCCCTCCCTCCCCTTTGCTCAATCAATGAGAGTCAGGACTGGGGAAGGGGCAGCAAACTGATGCACGGTAAACAGATTTTCCTCCTAACAGCTCTCTGCTGGAAGACAGGAACACATAACTATGAAGGAGTGATTGGTTCCCTTTTGTGACTCATGGGGACAACTTCTAAAAGAATGACATTTGAGTTTTCCAAAGTGTGTATGGGGTCAGGGACCGAGTGACCAGGGGTGACACAGAGAACAGCATGTGCAACACTACCTGAGTGGGACTTCAGGGTGTCAAATAATGCGCCAGTGCAGTATGAATCCTTGGGAACCAAGCTTACCAATTCCCGACAGAACTTTCATCTTACATCACTGACATTACAAACCCATCCCAGTCCAGCCTTCATCCCACCTGGGCCATGGAACCAATTCTGTTCTGGTCACCAATGATTTCCATGTTGCCAAATTCTGTCAACATCAAACTACTTGACCTCACTGACCCTGCTCTCTTCTGGAGTTTTCCATCTACCTCTCCGACTTCTCTCCATCTACCTAACTTCTGATTTACCCAAGGCTAACCCAAACCCAAGTAATACCACCCATTCCTGAAACTTTAAATTCAACCCTTTCTGTGCACAAGATCGAAATG